>LIAE01010461.1:0-10211 GCA_002287525.1 Diploscapter pachys | reverse complement strand
AAAATCTAATATGAAGTCATTGTTTGGGTTGAATTGAAATTAAAAGTATTCGGATGCGGAGTGATTTGTAGCGAAATTTAGATGAGAATTCCCGTAAATTTTGCTGCAAAATGCTCCACGTCCAAAATATTCAGTAATTTCGATTAGAAAAAACTAATGAGAATAATTCTCAGAGCCTTATTGTTGTGACTATTGTACAAGCCCTGGCTAGCAGTATTGTGTTATGCGGAGAACTTCTATATCTTGGATACATGAGTGAATTCTTCGTCGAACAAAGTCTCTATAAGAATTATCTAATACCGATTTACGAGACTATTGTGAGTTAAATAATTTCGTTAAATTATAAGTGAATGCAATTCAAGTTTTGTCGTTACTGAAATCTGCAATCTAAGCCCATTAAAATAATTCATTTTTAATTTCGACTTTAAATAAAATTTCGATAGATCTATTGAAATTAAGAAATTTACGAATCTAAAAATCCACAAAAAATCGGATAATCATCATTATTCATTAGATTTTTTTAAATTTCAGTTCACGAATTCGATGATTTATCCGGTGTGCCTGACACCGTTTTTATTCCTAGTCGTTCCTGCAGTCAGGGAGGAAATTATGACCTGTGGAGGTCAACGGCGTCCGGAAGTCCAGCCTTCGAGCATCCGAATTTTCGAACGAACCCAACAGACAAACACAGCCCCGGCGGGACTCGCTTCTGTTGATTCGATTCAAATGACGAAAATTACATGATTCCACTTGCGATTTTTTGTCTTTTAAACCAAATTATATATTAATCTAGATTTTTCGGATATTCGGAAATCTTGCAACCTCGCAACTTGGCAAACACGCCGTTATCCTCTTTCTAAAAGAGAGACACTTGCCTAGAAGAGAGAAAAAGATTTTGCGCTCTGGCTTTATTCGTCGCTTGGCGAGTCCAAATTCGCGATTTATTTTCGTCCGTTTGTTCGATTTTTTCGTTTTAATTGCCTAATTACTTATTTTTTCGTGATTAGCTAACTAATTATCGGTAATTTCAGAAGGTCTCGCTCACTGCCACTCGTAAGAACGCTTCACAGCCGCCGCAGACCTGCCCCAACCTGGAAAATCAGATAATTTTTTTGCGGCGGTTTGAAGCGACAGTGAGCGAGACCTTCTGAACTTATTGATAATTAGTTAGCTAATCACGAAAAATAAATAATTAGGCAATTAAAAGCGAAAAAATCGAAAAATCAAGAAACGGGAATAAAACTCGACGCTAGTCTCATAAGCGACGAGTAAAGCCAGAGCGCAAAATCTTTTTCTCTCTTCTAGGCAAGTGTCTCTCTTTTGGAAAGAGGATAACGGCGTGGCAAAATAGGGTGTAGGATGAGAAGAGAGTAGGAAAACGTTCTCTAACTTGCATATTCTCTCTTCAGGTAGCGAGGCTGCGAGATCTCCGAATTAGCAATTTATCTTGAAACTCTGATATTGAGAAATAGCCGAAAGAAAAAAGCCTAACTTCAGAATATTTCCCCATATCTTGATAATTTTATGCATCAGTCTTCGTAATATATCCTATTCGAGAGCTGATAATTGTTATTAAGATAATTAAGTTCAAATTTTTGACTATTTTTCAAACTAATACAAATTATTATTTGATCAATATTGCTCTTTACACGTGCAAAATGATATAGTTGTGGATTTAAAAGTGTGAAGAAAATCTAATTGCAGTTTTCGCGATACCTAAAAATCTCTAACCTATCCATTTGCATTATTCATAATTTTTAATTCTGGTTATTTTAGTTCGTCATAAAATACTGATGTGGTATTAAACGCTCTACTTGTTTACGCAATAAATTCGTTTTGCCATGATCAAAGAATTGAAATTTCTCAGAGCACCTGTCTTTGAAATAAAGAAGTTTTGCTTAGATCAAATATTCATGTTCGAATTTCTCTTTAATTGCTTTTGCAATTTTAAAATATCAGAATGTCGGTAACTTGTACCAATAATTATTATCGTTCGAGTTATAATTATGCCTTTCTATATGCTCCATATTTACGGGATCGATATTTCCAAACAAGTAAAAACGGTGTTTATGCGTATGTTCAAGTATTCATTTGTACTGTACCCATATGATTAGAGAATAAATCACGTTCGGCAACATTGTTCATTGAGAATTTAACACAAGTCACAAAAAGTCGTCTATTCGAAATATTTGATTTTGGACGGGAATTCGAAGACTTTCTTGTCGACTAGCTTCCTGATATCATCGTTCAACCCGATTTTTTCGGCATGTGCCTGAAATTCAAATCGAATTTAAATGTATGAAAATATATTTACCTTCAGTTTCAAGTAAACGTCGTTGTAAGCTTCGTCAAGTACGGTATCGATATTTTTGAGTCCATCTTTACCAAGTTTCGTCATAAACTAAATGAAAGGCTATACGAAACGAGAGTTATCATAAAATCACTTTAAGTTTGAATAAATGAAAAACATAACGCTAAGTGCTAAAAAAAATAAAAGTGAATTAATCGTACCTGATTACTCTGCTCGGTCATCGGTTTTTTTCCAGAAAAGATACGAGTGATTTATAAATGTCGACCTGACCATCCATGAATTTTACTGTCTGAAATAATTTTAGGGAAAAAACAAGGAAGAAACACAGCTTGCCAATAACCTCGGGAGATAATTTCGGTTTAATTCCGTCGACATAATATTTCTTGAATTGGTTAAACTTATTGACTGCACTGGCAATTAATGTCTGATAAAAAATAAACTTGTTAGAATTTCAAAAATATTTTACCTTGTCTTCGGCCGAATACGGTTTTCCTTCGATTTTTTCCGCTAACTCAATCAATTTCGATGGTGCTGTGTCTTTAGAAACCAATTCAGCTGATATCTTAAAATGTATCAGATATAAAATAAGGAGAAGAATAATGGAAATCAAACCTGATCTAATAATTTCTTCTTTTCCGAAGTAAGCCCTTTCAACTGCTTAGAGAACGCATCGTAAGTCAGGGTACTTTTCTGCACCACTGAAAATTACATTTACTTTGACATTCAAAAGAAAACAAAACTTACATGGATGAATTTCTGCAGAAACTGAAGCCATTGAAATTGCTAGTAGACAGCAAATGGATGAAATAATTAAATTCATCATTTCCTCCTAAATAAAGGAAAAATTAACCGACGAAAAATTCCATGAAAATCATAAATAAGAATATTTTATGAAAAAGGAAAACGAAAACGTTCAGCATCATGGTTTATATTTGTTGTTTAATTTATATCGAAGTGCCGCTTCTTTTTGAAAATCGATCAAAGCATTTTCTTGTAAACATGAGCTCTGTTAATTTACGATGGCGATCAGAAGTTTAGATGTTCAGTGAGTTGTTTTGTTTATGAGATTTTCTGGATGATTCTTTTGAAGTCTGCTAAATTGCTCGAAACACGGCGCAGATTCTCTGCAAACTCAATAAACTGACCAGTTCAATCAGTGAAATAGTCGCATTATTGACCTTGATGATAGTTGTTGATTCCTTCTTTATTTATCATTATTATTTTATCGACTACTAACTTCGTGCGTCTTATATTTTGTGGGCGGTTTGAATTTTTTACAACTTTGCGATGTAAACATTTCTCATAGCATTGATAGACAGGGTTAGTCTATGATATTTCTATCTAAACTATTATACTATTTCGTTTATTCTCACAAAATTCAACGCTACTAAGCCTCGAAGAGTTCAATTTGGCTTTCGTTTGAACTTTAGTTCTCGCTAAATTTTAGATGTTCCTGGAAGCAGAAACATCGTTTGGCGTTGGGGTTCTACAACAGGTTCATTTCTCATTGATAACCCCGATAGACTTCTAAAAATCGATAATTTTCATTGAATTTAGTTCCCGCTGAACGAATCATTCGTCTTTTCGCCTCTGTCAATCGCATTGGCACTCTCGCTGGTTCATATCGGTGCCAAAGGTGGAACAAAGACGGAGATCGGCAATGCTATTTGTAAAGGTCAGAAGATGACAGTTGTTGGAGTTTAAATTTGTCACGCAGCGAAAAAGTTATCTATGAAAATAGTGTGTAGCAGAATTAGTGATATATCATACATTTTTATAATTGGTTATCTTGATCGACGACCCTTTTGGCCGTCAACCTCGGACGAGCCAGGAATCGGATGCAGGATTCGCATCAGGGAACCCTTTTCCGACTTCCTGATCACTCACTTCCACAAAACAATACGTTGATTTTGATGATTTTGTTTATTGCATTCGGTGAAGAGTGGTAATGAGACGAGATTGTGCTCAATGAGGAATGAGATGTCGGAGGAATGCTAATTTTGTGGAATGGGGGTTCTGCCTGTATAACGTAGTCGATGAAAGAAACTGTTGATTTATCAACGAGTCGCATGAAAACTAGCCTTCATAGCAGTGCGTGAATCAGTTTTAGAACAGATTTAATCATCCTTTTCAATTCAATCTAAAAATGACATTTTAATATTGAAAGACGTCCAGGAGCCAATGACGACCAGCTGAAGCAACATTACTCGTTCTTCACTAGTGCCTTCGCAAATCCAGCCAAGGGAGTTGAGATCAATCTGGCGAACAAGGCGTTCATCAAGTATTTTCTTCAATTTATAATGATAATAATTGTCAGGAATAAATTTTCAGTAAGAAATATCCACTGAAAAAGAGCTACCTGACCGACATTGCGAATGCCTACAAGGCTTCAGCAGAAAATGTGGACTTCTCTGATCAGACAAAAGCCGCCGCAGTCATTAACGGATTCGTCAAGGAGCACACGAAAGGACGCATCAATGAGATCATCGAAAAATCGAAGATTTTGCGTAAGATACTTACTGATTGGCACTCACAAACTCGTCTACTTTCGGTAGTTTTCATTATTAAACATGACATGGCGACAGCTTTTGACGGAGAACTTAACTAAGAGACACTTCGTCATCAGGGATGTGTGGAATGGCATTTTGAGATTTTCGGAATACGAAATGCGGAACGGATTATTCCGCACGTCCCTGTTCATCATTCATTGAAATATCCTCCATCATCGTATAATAGAGCACTCCGTCATTTAGCAGAATGTCCTTCGTCCTACGTCAAAATGAAACTGCCATTTAACATTCCTCCTGAAGTTAGAGTCAAATTTAAGGACTAGTTTGAATTTTACTAGGCGATTCGACCTTTGAGATTTGTCTTGCAGCCGATTCGATGGCCTTCCTAATCAACGCTCTTTACCTGAACGTCAAATGGATCGATCCGTTCTTCCCACAAAACACTGTGCAAGCCGACTTCTTCGCGCGAAATGGACAAGACAGAAAGGCCCACATTTATGGTAAACGAATCCGAATAATGTCCATTTCAGATCTCCTTCCTGACGACTGCCACCGTGTTTCGTGATTATGGTTCTTCAGAAGAAGTTCAGGTTAGTAAATATCATCAATCATCTTGAAAATTCATGACATGATAAATAGAAAAAAGCATGGATAAAATCATGATGAGAAACACTTTTCCCTTAACTCGGGTCCATTTCATTACAACACTAGATTTCGGACTGACATTTCTTTCTAAAACAGAATTTTCAATCGATATTTCTAGATATTGGCCCTGAACTACACGAATCCTGAGTATCGCTTCATCGTCGTGCTTCCTAAGCAAGCAGTCAGCCTTCAGAAATTCATCCAAGGGCTTTCTGGGGAGAAGTTCCAAAGCCTGCTGAAAACTCTGAAAAGAACTAGTGTGCAGGTTGATTTTACAAATCTAGAAAAACGTGTATCGAAACTTTTAGATAAAAATCCCGAAGATGAAGGTAGAAACGTCGAGTGAAATGAAGAAAATTCTGACTTCGATTGGGATCAAATCGGCGTTCGAAGACGGTGCGGATTTCAGTCCTATGTCCGACGTGCCGCTGAAAGTCAGCGAAGTCACTCACAAGGCCGTTATTGATGTGAGTTCTTTTTAAACGTGCTAATATTCTTTTTAAATGCAATTAATGATACTGTCAGTAAGAAGTGTTATTGTTGATGCCCGCGAAATCTGGGAGGTCGAAAATGAGGGGGAAAATGATTCTAGGTCAGTCTCTCCTTTTCGTGTACTACTTCTCGCTTTTCTAACCACTAAAAGTAACTGTGCACTAATTTGCACCTCCCAGATTTCCGCGTCAACAATACTACATGACATTAATGATCCATGCCACGAAATATGCAAGACTCAATTCTGGGAATTGATAGTAAAAATACTAATGCATGAGATTCTTGTATATCGCAACCAGGACAGTCTGAACTGAACTGTAAACTTGTTGGAAATTCAGTTCAGTTCAGGTTCGATTTTTTCGAACTTCAGACAGCGCTGATCCCAATATCAACAATATGACTTCGTTCATTACTGGCTACTTGCCAAAATTTAGGTGAACGAAGCTGGGACAACGGCATCTGCCGCGACGGTGGTTGAGATGTTGCCCGGTTCTGCTGGCGGTTTCTTTCCAGATCCGATCGAGTTCACTGCGGATCATCCGTTCCTCTACACCATCACATTCAACAACCACCCGCTCTTCATGGGAGCGTTCGTTTGAATTTGAGCTGTTCACAACATAGTGTTTCTATGAGGCTTTATAATTGGATCATAAAACGGTGAAATAAAAATTATTCTTTGTCTAAATCTTACAAACTATCGGTGAAATCGTTTTCTCATAATTAACACAACAACAATGCTATTTCTAGTTTTTCATGGACATGTAGAGATTGCTTCGTGCTCACAAAAAGTGTTGATTGACATCCTAAATCTTATGCGTAAATCATCATCTTTATTTTGAGTGTCCTTACAAATTACAATCCGATGCAACCCACTTGCCGGCGGCATCCGTCAATACCTGCAATTCCAGATTTATCCAAATAATTACTTCGAAAATTTTATCCTACGCAATTGTTCGTTCCAGTGGGCATGTCTGGCGCTAAAAGTAATCATTCTTTGGTATTCAAATGAGCAGTTTTACCTCCTCCTAACCAATTCGAGTAAGTGAGTGGTGTGCCGTCATCGTATGTGAACGTCGTGCTCTGAATTCAGAATGATAATTTTCTCGAGAAACAGAGTTTACCGTTGGCGAAACGCGCACCACGCCAAGGTATCCAATAAGGCCGCCGCCGCCGCCACTAATAGCATCTGAATCAAAAATAATGATTGAGAACTAAATGGACGAGTATGTAGTTTTGATTAGCTACGATGCTGCGAAGTAGGATCCTAACGAAAGCAGTTTGGAAATGACGGATTGATGAATGGGTCAACGACGAATTTTAAGGCATTTCTTTCTGAGTTTGATGAATCGCGAAGAGGGCCGAACACTTCCTTCTTTCATATCATTTCACATTCTTATGTTGTTCCCGTCATTTAAAAAAATGAATTATGCACGTTTTAACGACAATTTACTGAGCTCGCAACTGTCAAATAGGTAATATGGAGAGACAGCAATACAATAGTAAAATCCCAAGCTTATAAATGATTTACAAAATATGAAAAATATATTAAACTAATATTAATTGTGAAATACGCATTTTACCCCAATCTTCGCGAATCGACAAACCCAGAAAAGCGATGTGTCAATTCGTCACTTCGCCATCTGTCAAATGTCATGTTCAGGCTACTCTAACGAAATAAGGAAATAACGTGAGACATGCAGCATTTTCTTGCCTATTTATAACTATGAATCTTTTTCTCAACGATGAGGAAGTATCCAAATCGTAAAAAATATGGTAAAATACTAACCAGTATGAATTTCATCCTGTTCCTGCTGACTATTTATGTAGGGAAGGTGAGAAGATGGATTAATGCTATTCTTGCAAAAGTCGCTCGTAATAGTGTAGGTATTATCATTTCCAAAATTGTACTAAATTATGAATAAGCAGCCAAACTAACGAATTATTCCTTTACACTGTAACAATTGGTGGTATCAATCTGATTGAACAAGTCCACAGTTCCAAAGTTGCAGGTGAATGCTGAAAGGAAATGAGTCTAGGAAGTTAAAAAACACAAAGTCAAAAATGACCAAATAACTTACAGTAGCATGATGTGGTTGTCGTGGTCGAACCTGAACTTGTTGAGGTCGTGACAGTAGTCGTAGATGTTGAAGATGATACTCAATTTGAAGCCTATCAATCGCCTCGTAAATTTACCGATTATCAATGAACCCATTGGCTATGTGAAATATTGAAAGGTGTAGATCTCAGCCGAATCAATTAGACAACAGGTTTGGGATATCTCATCTTTGTGGCAGATTCAGTTCAAATAGTGAAATTCTTTGAAATGAAAAACAATTTTACGATCCATCATAGCGATAAAATTTTAAATGAGTCAAAATTCGAGCCCCACAACATACATTCAAAATTAAAATTTAGAGAGTTGATATGGAATTTTTCAGTCTAATTTCGATAAATTACAAGTTACTTGTAGTTGTAGTTGGCACAACGGGTAAGTCCATGTCCGGAGTACGTATACAAGAGAAAGCAGTTTGAAATATCGTGAAAATCGTGACAAATAGCAGCATCGGTCAGTATCTTCTGCGTTGTCTGGCAAATATCGCAGAGATCTTCCTCTTCTGCTTGCGTAATGCGGGTCTCTCACCTGCATCAGGAAGAATTGGAGAAATAGATGCAGACGTCCTTGTCAAATCGGGTTTTTGATTACCTGCCTAATCATCTGATTAGAGAGCGCAAGTGATATTCCTGATGTGAAGACAAACCCCAAGAACGATTTTTCGTCATTTTTGTTTCAAAAAACTCTAGAAAATTTACGAAGCTATTTTTTTCTGATTTTTCTTCTCCCACTATTAGACATGATCCTAGGGAGGATTTTTGCTTCCGGAGCATGCCACCGAAACACGAATTGGGTCGATCGAAACGTACAGCAAAGTTTTCAAATCGTTCGTTTGAATTTGAGCTGTTCACAACATAGTGTTTCTATGAGGCTTTATAATAGACCATAAAACAGTGAAATAAAAATTATTCTTTTGGCGATTTGGAAAGGGCGCAACGTCGCAACGAGGCGAAATAGTATGTAGGGATAGGAGAGGGTAAAGAATGCTCTCTCGCTTTTATACACTATTTCGCCATGTTGCGACGTTGCGCCCTTTCCAGATTGCCTGTGAACTATAGTAAAATTTATTATGATACCGACGCGTATTCTGAAAAGCAACAAATTAGGAGTCGTTTTGCTTGTTATTATTGAAAATATTATGATTGAGAAAACTTACTTATTTACAATTGCACGATCAGTAGAGCTTTTATATAGCATATCTAACGACAATTTGCATTTCATTATCAGTAATAATTGCAAATAGTGGGAGACGTAGACTTATTTCTGAACTGTTTCCTCGAAAAATTCGTATGCATATTGAAATGTTGTTCTCAAATAGGCGTTCAGAAATTGTGCAAATTTCGATGATTAATCTCAAAACTGGAAATTTATTATTTTCTACAGATAAGCACATAAATTAAACTTTCAAGTATTTAGTAGCATGCAATATTTATCTGAAATCTAACAATTTCTTTCGATTATGCTATTTTTCTGAATATATAACATCGACAAAATAAGTTTCATGATTGCAAATTTGGCAAAATAGCTCACAGCATAATAGCCAGCTTCGGATAATTACTTTCTCAAATTAAACCTGAAATTATCTCGATTCAAATGAAAATGATAGGGTTTGAACGAGTTTATCATGATGACGCTTGCAAACGAACCTCTGCACATCTTTGTGAAATTTCCGAAAATTACGAGCATCGTTATTTCATTCATATCTTGCAGCTAGTTGATTTCATCATTCAAATTTTCTATTAAACTCACAAAAATGGATTTTGACTTTGACAATGACACTGATGATATGTCACTAATGGATTATTACATGAGCGTCGATATTAAATATTACTCAGGCTTCGCATATATCAAATATATCGCCAAGTCCTTGCAAATATTCTATGATATCACGATTATCCCTTGCTACATTTTACACGGCCTATTCATATATTCGCTTATCAAAGCTTTTAAAACCGAAAGGACTGTAAGTGGATTTTTATGAATTGATTTCGAATTTTATGAGTAAAATTAGATTTAACTCAAGCGTTAATGCTATCAATAAAAATGTCACATTTGCATGTTCAAGTAATCGTAGAATAGTCAACATTAATTTAATTTATTACTTCCATCAATATGTCATTGTTATATTTTATCAATCTTG
>LIAE01010460.1:0-39225 GCA_002287525.1 Diploscapter pachys | reverse complement strand
AAGCCTCTGGTCCGGTCTCTTCCTTGAGATCGTCGAATATTACAGAGAATCTGTTTTAAAGCGAAATGCATACTTTGAGAAATAAATTCAAAAAGCTATTGCCCTTGGAAGTTTCTGTCGCCACCATGTGTTGACTGGTGGAATAGATGAAAAGAACATCAATAAGTGCAGGTACTATCTGAAAGGATTATATTTTTTTAACTCTAAATGCTTCCAGGTTTTTGAGGCTAATCCGCCTAATTGGTTTGTTTTATAGACGCTGACTGAATTGATGAACGGAATGACTCGCAGCGAGCGAGAAGCAATAGGTCAAATTTAAAAATTCAGGAAATTTAAATATAAACAAAAGCTAATTTGGGTGTGGGTCGACTCTCCCACTCTCTCTAAACTCATTAAAACATAGTGGCGGAAAAGTGCGGGGAGTCGACCCTCGCCCAGTCAATTTCTTTCTTCTCTCTCTACTCCTATCTTCTAATCATTTGGACTTGATGAATATTAGAGGTTTAGAATAAGATAGGATAGATAAAGGACAGTAATTAGCAAGGCTAAAATACCTAAGATGAGTTGAATAGAAACGAAACCAGAAGCGTGGAATAGAGATTTATCCCTATGAGCAGTTATGCTGGTGATAAATGGAGATTTTGATTCTGCTGATATTTCCCAACGATGGTATTTTGGTGACGAGCATATTTCCATATCGTTGGTTCAGCCAGCGTCTTTTGAAAAATACCTTCCTCTTTAATGAACTTTTAAATCACTATGCAAAGCCCCTATGCTCAAAGATATGATGGAAATCTTGAAAAACAAGAAAAAAGCGAGAATTGGTAAAGAATCTAACCTTTGTGGCCCGAATTCCCTCGTTCGGGTTGGCTTTGAACGTCAGTTGGCGTGGGCTGTTCATGTGGAGACCCTCAGGATCCTCATATTTATTCCCTACTTGTTCCAACCCTAAAGAGTTTTGTTAATGACAAATTCCAATAAGTTATCTCAAGCTATCCTCTCCTATCGCTAATGTTCATGATATTTTAGTTAAACTATTATTTTATAAGAGGTCTATTTAGTTATTGATGAAAATGAAGCCATCGTATCAGCTTAACTTAATCTGGACTTTTATCGAGGAAAATAACGAACCACCGCGACAGCATGCGTTTAGAATAATCCTGGGTTTAGGGTTATTAGAGGGGCAGTGCAGGTTATCGATCCATTGGACGATATCCTCAGATATGTTAATGGGATTGCCGTCACTTGCTAAATTTAAAGCAAATTATTTTCTTCATCTTTTCTTTTAAGGTTGTATTAAAGTTAAGAACAAATTCCGCTTTTTCTTTGCTCCATTGAAATATTTGTAATGAAGAGGAAAGAGCTACTAACCGATAAATATTCCGTCGTTTCCATGACCAGCCAGAGCCACGAAAATGATCGATGCCTCCCTGACTTCTTTCGTCATGCTCCACTCTTTGAACTCTTTCCTGATTTCCTAAAAATGAAAACATATCTACAATAATTTCTATTTATGATGTTTTCTTTAAAAAATCTAAACGTCGCTGCATTTCAATTTTACGAAAACAAATCTATGAAATTTTAATTCTCACTTCGGCAGGTTGATTCAGGCAGATTTTACTATCGCACTCTAGCCGGGTATAGAAAAAACGCCAGAGGTTGGAGACATCGGCATCGACGCCCTAAATAATTTGCTTGAAGGATGATTAGGGGAATGAAAATACTACCAGCAGCAAATACTCTGACAGTTGAAGGTCACTTTCCGTGTAGTTCGATGCCCCGATGATGTATGCAGCGACCATTCCCTTCCGCACTTCGTAGATCTAAAATTTAGAATGAAAACTAAGCTAGGTGACAAACATTGTTTTAAAATTCAGATAAAGAGCAAAATTACATATAGAGTTCATTAACGATTATGAAGAATTGTTGTTTAGAGTCCCCAAGCACATTCATATCCATTAACTAAGGCAAGTTACTTTCTTTGCTCTCAAATGTGTCCCGCAAAGAAATATTCCGACGACGTGGTGTTCTCATTTCATTTATCTGGTTTCTTTCCCTGGAAGAAAATATCTCGCCTGTATAAAGCATGAGGGCAGAGCGGCGTAGCGCAGTGGTTGTGTGTTACTGCCTACAGCTAGGGTTCAAGTTCGCCCCCCGCTCCTACCCAAACCAAGGGGGTTAAGAAATGTTGGTAGTGGATAAAACCACGAAAATTTGCCTAAAATCCCTCGGCTGTTGCACACAACAACAGTCCGTCCTCGGGACGGGCCCCTAGTCCTGTGTGGCTAGGGATAGGCCGACTGCCCCATCACAGGCTGAGGGTAGCCGACCCCCACCTAGTGGGGAATAATAAGGCTAGGAAGATTATAAAGCATGAGGGCAAAATAATATATTTTCTATCTCATGAAAAAGAGGGAAGCCAAATAATGGCAACTAAAAAGTGCCTAACATTGCGGTACGGTAAAAGACGTCTGATACGCCCACCGAATTTTGCAAAAATTTCCCATGTAAAAGGCCTTCGTTAATAGACATGATCGAGTTCCAAACTGATATGAGTAATTGACGTTCGGGGCGATTTTTTTAATAAAAGAAAGGTTGGCTGAAATGGTGAATAGGACTAGAGAGGCCAAGTAATTTTCTCTAATTGATCGAATTGGATAAATTGGATATCAGAATGATGAGCGAGGTCATGACAAACTCAAAGCTTGTAAAATTTTCAAAAGTTCATATCTTTGACTAAACTGGTCCGTTTTTCATGCGATTTTTTTCGTATAATCCTGTCTATCCCTACAGGTTCTTAGAACAATACTTTCATGACCTTGTCTTCATATCGAGAATATCACTTGTGCTCTCTACCCTGGAGTCTAGTGTAGACATCTCTACTAAAGCATCAAAATTTATACAAAAATTATTAGTTATAATTACCCTTTTTCGAATGGCTAATTGGGTCAGGTAATTAACTATATATATATATATATTTATCATGTGTGCATCTGATGCAAATAGAAAATCATTCGAATAGAGTGCATAATTTTGTCTTACCTGCGCTCTATTCAAATTTCTCTCTAATTTCAGAAAATGCACGCACGGTAAAAGCAGCCCAATTATTTATATGAAAAAGTTAATTATACCAATTGAGTTGTTTTGCAAATGTTTGCCTTTTTAGTATAGGTGTCTAAACTATAAAATCCCTAAATAGGCTCCCTTGTTAAAAAGCAGATAAAATTCCTACCTTATCCTTTTCCTCAGTAACCGCTGCATCTTCCGTCAGTTGAGCATTGGCCGTGATCTTCTTCTCTAGCTAAAAAAGTGGAAGTTAATGAAGGATGATTCCTATTCCTTTAATTATTGTCGAAATTTTATGGTTTGAACAGATTCTTTGTGTCACGTGAAAAATATACTTATTTTGATATCATTAATTCGGGATGAATAATTACTCACCCGATCGTTCGTGTGCTTCTCCATGATTTCGATGCAGTTGGCTGCATTTGTCTTCTCTTCATGCTGCTTCTCCAGATACCAGTAGTGTGTTGGGGGAATGAATTTCAGATCAGAATGTTCTTTCGGATCCCATTCGCACGTCCCCTTCCAGAGCGCCAGTCGATGGTTGATCACCTTGACAAATTCAGATTGCAGTAGATCGACCATTTTCGCGTTCAGTTCCGGATTGTCCAGCTTAGATACGATTTCGTCCTGCAGGAACTGCAGACCCGATAGGACACGACGGAAGTCTGCGGCGCTCTCTGTGCCAAGTATGTTGAACGTGTCTTCGGGGATGCTCGCGAGACGCGGAATGGCGATGAACAGCTCCTCCACGAGCCGCTTTTTCTGAGATGTAGTAAACTGATCGATGGTCGAAAACGAATACTTCCGACAGTCCACGCAGAGGAAGAAAACGAATTCGAGCAGATCCCTTGCAAGATCGTAAGAAAGCGGGAACGAACTAGCGCATTTAGAAAGAAACAAGAAGACAGTAGTTATTGTCGGAATAAAGTTCGGGGACTGCACGAGCCTGAAACTATATGTATATAGATCGAACAAGTTATCGTTGAATTCGCGAACTGTTATAAAAGGTCGCAGCCCTTTAAGTCGAGATAGTGTATCTATTATATTTTAAGGGGCATTTCACGTAAGACCCGAACAAGTGACTACATTTGGCAAAAGTTTCTTAAATACGGAGGCAAACTATATGGGTCCAGCTATGCTAATTTCAAATTTCGCGATTTTGCACCTAAAAGTTGATACAAAAAAAATTCTATTTGTTAACAAATTTTGGCGAATGATACCTCATTTTTCTTATTACACAATCGACTTTCTAAAAGTGTATTAACATCCGGAGTACAACCACCTGCTCGGCGCAGCAGGTGATCAAAATGTAAAATTGAATGTTTTTCACGCGGATTTTTTGTCGAAAAGCACCTATTCTAGGAAAAATCCTCATTTAGAAAACTCTATTACTAACTCGGCATCTGATCCTTTTGGCTCTTCAAATTTGTCATCTTCTTTTACGTCAGAACCAGGTGGACGTGAAGCATCAAGTACAAATTGATTATTGTCCTAAAATTTCACTCATTTCAAAAATGTAATAGTGTAGCATCAAATATTTGTAAAATTTCTTCAATATTCAATTATTGAATAAATAATTATTTCGAAACAACTGACATTGATTGCCTGCTGCGCTTCATTCCCATCGCTGAACATAGGCGTAGCGTCTATGGTCTCTGTCAGCTTCATCATTTGATCCATTAGCTCTTGCAATTTTTTGTTTTCACCGGCAGGAAGCTGTAGTTCCTAAAAAATTTGAGATTATCATTGGGCAGGAAAAAATACATTTTTCAATGAAAAGTTTTGTGCAGAATTTCGAGCGTGTAACGCGGAAATTGACTTTGCTAATTATCGGGTAAAAATTTTATGAAAATCAAAAGTTCAATAGTTTGATCGAAATAAATTTTTAGATTTTGTTAGAAAAATTTTGAATGATAGAATTACATTGCAAACCTGAATACTTACCAGGTATTGTTTGACCTTAGCGATGCCTGATTGCAACCCATCGACGATCTCGAAAAAATTGTTGATAGGCTTCTGCAAAAATGCTTAATTTTTTATTGTTCGTATGTGAAATATCTATTATCTGCACAATAATAGCAAAATTAAGAAAGTTTGGAAAAGGGAATGGGCGTATTCGAGGTTTTTGTGATTGATATTCTTCGTTATTGATATGCATCTTTTCATATCATCAACGAATAAACAAAATTCTACAAGATACTCCTCTCTTTGTTAAACTAAAATTACCGAGTCGTTGTCTTTGTTATTGTCGTTTGTGCTCGGAGGATTTACACTTCCTACTGCAGCCTCGCATGTATCCTGAAATTAATAAATATCGCGTATTTTTGAAAGGTTAGAAGACGAAACATATTTCATTTGGCTGTAATTATCTCGTATTTTTCTGATTTTCCCTCACCATACAAAATTAAGTTGAATTTGAATGATCATAAAAGTCATTTTTGAAAATAATTGACGATTCATAAAATTTAACGGATTGACTATCAGTTTTCTATTGAACTTTGATGATGTTCGCAAAAATGAGTACAACAGTTTCTCGTAGGCAAAATGGCATGATAATAGAAAAACGGATATCATTGGTCGCAATTGCTTTCATATCAATTTTAGAAAGGTAGTAATCGACTTATGACTACAGTACTTGCTGCTTTGTCGGCGTTCTGTCCATTTTCGTCCTCTATGGAACTCTCCAGTTTGTTCTCCTCGTGAAGAATCGTCACCAATTTCCCTAACTAGAAATAAAATGAGCCTTTGGTTGGTCAATCATTTTGATAAATTTTAGCAAATTTTAGGAAATACAACTAATATTTATGAGTCAGGTCTTCCGTAAACCTCAATAATTTAAGATTTTTGAGCAGAAACTATCGAGATAAACGCATAATCATTTTTTTTAGAATTGGATTGAAAATTTTGTTAATGCAAATTCGATATCTATATAAAAATCGATCATTTAATAATAAAATAGCACGAGCACATTTATATCAAGCAGAAAGATGCGCTCAATAGAATCGATTTTTGAAAAAAAAATCGTGCTAAGACGCGTGAAGTAGACACGTGTTACACCAATGCAGCATTGATAAGGAAAAGCCCTCTACATAAGACGGAGGCAAAATCGGCTGTAATTTAAAATCTGGCACCAAAATAAATGACTCATGCAGAATCAATCGATATCATCAAGATATTTTTATATGACATAAACAATAGTGATTTAAAGATTTATCATTAATTTATGAGGCTCAACGAAAAATCGATTTTTTTTTAATTTGTAAGAGCAGAAACAGAAAAGAAGATGTTCAAATTTCAGAAAAGATAAGATAGAGAGAAATAAAGAAGCTGAACTTTCATAGGATCTGTTAATCATTATTTTTGGCTGCGAGTACTTTGTTCCCAAAGAATTGCAATGAGCATATTGTTCCCAAGAGTGAGTACTTTGTTACCAAAGCAGAAATAGTGTAGGATAAGAAGGAAAAAGGGAAGAAATAGCGTTTGGTAACAAAGTACTCACTTTTCTTCTACTCTTTGGGAACAATGTACTCACTCTTGGTAACAACAAAGTACTCGTTATTTTCTTTGGGAATAAAGTACTCGCAGCCATTATTTTCAAAGGAATATGAAAGAAAAATTGCAAGTTTATGAAAATTTTTCAAAAATGAAATTAATAAAATGGGAAGAAAGAGGCGTATTTCGAAATTAGCAAAGGAGCGAGGAAATCGGCAGAGGGAAAACGCAGAGCATACCGAGACGCAGAGTATACCGAGACGCAGAGCATACCTCTTCGTTTCGAGACCGGCGCCACCTATTGAAGCCAAAAATAAACAACTGAAGCGCAAATTATTTTCATGAATAATAATAACAAATTGCATCATTTCAATCAATAATAGCATAAAGAGAAAATTATAAATAAAATCACTGATATTCTTTGTATAATGTGTTAAAATAGCTATGAGTTGATTGCAGAGAAAGAAGGTCGATAGAACTTTACCAAAATTTTTGAAAAAGCGAACATTTGGAATAAGCATATTATTGATTATCGAGGAAGCTCGAAAACAAATTTTATTGGGCTTTTTAAGAGTGAATGTCAGTATTATTCAAAGTGATGCGGAACAGGAGTCCGTCGATTTGGCTGATTTTCATATATATAGTACAGTTTTTCACGCTGATTCCCGTGGTGCTATCCGTTTTTCATAAAAATGATTGTATGCAGGATTACGGTAATTTGAAGTTTTGACAGATCCGACCTCGGGAAAAAATTCATAACTTTCTTATTTTTGAGCTAAATCGAATGCAGTCTTCAGCATTAGATAGCCCATGAAAAAATCTACAAATAATGTAACTACGGTGAGTCTCGGCGATCGCTAATTTGGCGGGAAAATTAGAATATTCAAAAATGTGACTTTAACATACCCCCAGTTTTCGATTTTTTCGGCTAAAAGGAAGTTCGATCGCCGGCTAAATATTAGCCCACGAGAAAGAGGATTCAATTCTGCACAAGATATGATCAATTTTGATAAAAATAAGCGTGACCGAAACCACGAAAAATGCGTCCGAACACGTAAAACCAGGGTGATTATTTCATAGTATCAACTTTGATTCCCTATAACTTTCTTATTTCTGGACCAAATTGAATGACTATTTTTTTATTTTGTAGATCTTGAGTAGTAGAACAATGTAAAAATATAAAGAAATTTTTTAGAAATTAATTTTGGTGGGAATAAGTTATCCGAAGTTACCCTATATACCCGTACTGTGTTTACAAGAGTAATGTGAGTTAACGTCGGAGTTTTCCATTAAATCTTGTAGAGCTCTTCAAATTAATAAACTTTTGTTCCAGAACTTATTCTAGGATGTGCACACACAGGGAGATATGAATTTTTGAAAATTTGTATTATAAAGGCATAATGCTGAATTTGGCCATCGTACTTCAAAAAATTCTGGAGCTCCAACGGTAATGAACTCGAGGTTGGCCCTGGAACAAAAGTTGTTCATCATGTTCATCTACACAACATACTGGGGGACGAATTTTTCCAACGTCATTTACGTGTAAACACAGTACGGGTATATAGGGTAACTTCGGATAACTTTTTCCCGCCAAAATTAATTTCTAAAAATTTTCTTTATATTTTTACTTTATTCTCCTACTCAAAATCTACAAAAATAAAAAAATAATCATGAAATTTGGCCAAGAAATAAGGAAGTTATGAATTTTTTCCCGAGGTCGGATCTGTCAAAACTTTAAGCTACCGTAATCCTGCATACGATCATTTTTATGAAAAACGAATAGCACCACGAGAATCAGCGTGAAAAACTGAACAATATAGGTGGAAATCAGCCAAATCGACGGACCCCTGGAAACACCGACTTTGGTCCTTACTGACATTTACTCTTAAGAAATTCGTGAAAACGAAAAAAGCTGAAACATACGATTAACAATAGTATCTGCAAACCAAATTATCTCTGTATTCTTCATTTCAAATGATGAGTCAACTCTCAAAGATAATTAAAATTATAATTGATCTAGAATATCTCCATTTTCATGCAATTTCCACTAAGTTTGCCTCAATTCTTAATTTTTCTCTCTACAAGAGGGCATGAAAAACGAGGAGATTTTAGATAGTTCGAATTTCAACAATTTTGCAAGCTGAATACAAATAAGAATTCCCTATGCAAATGTCATTTTTGTGCTATTATTATTATTATTATTATTATTATTATTGCATGCCTTATGCAATATCATTTGTATGATGCATGAAGATTCAAAATATACACAATTTTTAGGCAAAATTCACTTTATTAATAATTGTGTAAAATTATTATTATTAAATTATTTACTATTCTGTAATTTTTTCAGGTTAATGTTTTTATGATCTATTGGCGACGCTTTCCCCCGGGCCGCATCCCTAATCATCTCTTCAGCGACGCTGTGAACTTCTCTACCGCAAGTCTCGGGCATTTGAAGATACAGGTAGATGTAAGAGATTATGGCAGGCACAATATAAATCGGTATCAAGACGAGTGACTAAAATATCCAATTTGGTGTTTTGTTTTAATTATTGAAAATCATACAGAAAATAGATCAGGCAGATATAATCCTAGAACTGTGAATACCATATAGAACACAGTGCCGGTAGAGAAAGCCATCGTTTGTACGATTGAACGATATTCTTGTACGACCATTTCAGGAGTTATCGACATTGAGATTGGAGTTAAAGCAAACCTGAAAAGCATGGGCATTTAAAAGTTATAAAAACTCAGTAATGGTCCTAAAATTTGATGCTTATTTGAATCTATTATGTAATTCGCGGGATATGCTACCTTACTGAAATAATCGACTACCAAAGAAGAAGTGAATAAAGCCATATTATGTTGAAACATACCCATACACAAAACTGAACACGACCGTCGAAATAAACATGAGCCATTTGCAGAATTCGTAATTATAAGCTAGATTATCAAAGGCAACATATGTGATTAGACTTGTTATAGAAATGGCGTAATTTATCAGGTACAATGGTCGGCGACCTATTCTAAAACTATTTAAAACTAAATTTTAAAGATTCATTGAACTCGCCTATCAATAAACCGAGTTCCAATAACTCCACCCAAAAGGCTGGAGATGATAAACCCGAATGAGAGCTGCTCAGATATTTCGCCAGAAAAATGTTTACTGTAGAAAGCGGTTGAGAAGTTTAGAAATAGATAATATGTGGTCGAAACCTAAAGGACATAAACTTCCTAGATTTTTAGATAATGATAGGCTACGATTGATATGATCAAATTCTCGAAATGAATCATTGAATATGAGCTGATAAAGCATTTTCAAAATAGAGGGTAAATGAAAAATTATGATTTGTACAAAAACCTCTTTTTGACTCCACCCGTTAATTGTAAATGACACCTGTAATGTCGCGCATCCTACTAGATATACCCTTCGTAAGTGTGCAAGTTTGAAGACTTGAATGACGAAAGATAGACTTCTCTTGGCCGATTTTTCTTCAATGGCTTCCAGGTAAATTTCATCGAGTAATTTTTCATTATTTTGTTTCTTTCCTAAATATGATTGTTTGAAAATTTTACTCCAAAATGGCCAACCCTGATAGAATTCAATCGCTTCTAAAGCTCGTTTTCTATTATTCTTCTGGATCAGCAAGTATTTCGGGCTTTCTTCCATAAACGCGTACAAGGTTATCGCCATAATTAGAAATGGATAACAAAGAGCTAAAGTTAATTCAATTCTCGTCAATCTAAAAGAAAAACCTGTAGCAATTATCAATTGCTTTCCCAATATGGATCGCCATCCACAAATCGCTCCAATGACACATCCTAGACCATAGGAATTCTCACCCAAAATTATCGTCAATCCTCGATATTTCGTAGGAGAAGTTTCCTAGGAAAACTATGCTATTTTCCAACATTTTTATTGAATAAAATTACTTGAAAGAATAACACAACTCCAATATAAAGAATTCCTGGGCCTATGTTTGAAAAACATTGAACGACCATATACAGTTCAGGTGATTCAAACTTAATCGTTAGAATTGTCAGACATGTTGTGACCATTCTCATGGCATTTCCAATCATTAATGGAACTGAGAATACAGAAAAGGTATTTGATTCGTTTTACTGAATTAACCCACTTTTACGGCCATATTTTTCAACCAGAACGGGTGTTATCAAGTTACCAAATAGCAAACCTAAAATAAGTGGTAAATTCGATTATTCGAATTGTCAAGCATGTTCATTTTCAAATACTCTCCATTATTTTTGCTAAGAGTGATCTGCTAGAAGATGAGGTCTGGGTGGTGCGAAAGAGGCGTGTCCGAGACTATGGTAAAATGAGAAGTATAGGGGTATAGACGCAGAACTCCAAGAAAGGCTTAGTCGCACCATTTTGGCTTCGCTATTTAGCAGAGTTTTTCAGGAATAATGGAGAGTATTCAATTATTACCAGGATAAATGCAAGCTGCAGTTAATCCCCACAGGAAATTCCATTTTCCATTTGATAGTGGCTGCTAAATCAAATGATAGGAATATTTTCAAGTTACCGTAAATACTCTAATAGAAGCCCCGGGACCTCTATTTTCATAGGTCTGATTTTCGAAAATTTTGACTTTTTCAAACCGCGATAACTCAATGTTTGAGCATTATAGAAATTTTAAATCAAAAGTAAACCTTATCTAAATTGTCTAAAGGACATTCTAAATCACTTCCGATATGATTTGGTTTAGGTAATGGGCAGATCTGGAAATCCAAGAAGGGCTTCAATTAGAGTACTTGCGGTATAATATTATTACACCACGATCCACAAATGATTGATTGTAGAACTGTTTGTATGTTTCGATAGCAGTATTTGCGTAGAGTGTCATGAAACCTTCCTATAAAATGCGTATTTCAAGAATCAAGAATTTTATCTGACCATGAAATAATTCAAAAATCCTATCACAAAATAGAGCAGAATAATTTTGTACTTGTTACCCCCGGGAGCAAACATTCTCTATTCCTAGGCCTGAAATTTTTGCATTATCCTGATTTTTCTACAACCTTTGAATCTATATAGATTGTAAAGGTCCGTTTTGCAATTCGTCTAAGGCAAGAATAGAAAGATCATTCTATTGAATATAGTATCTCATTATCAGTCTGGCAGGTATGCACGAGGTTTGGTTTGAAAAATTTTCAAAATCAAGAATTGAATTTCAAGAATTTTTTTTACATCAAATCAAAAATCTTATGTTCTTATCAAACAACTTGCACGCATGATATCAAGTTTCAAAACAATAATCCATCAAAATTGAATGTCAAAGTAATAAATCTGCGAAAATTCATGAAAACAATCGGAAGTAACGGAAAATAGTGAAACAGAATCGATTGATTAATCGATAGATTAAAATTTGTGAGACCGGTTTTTTCGACTCTCCGAACATTTACCGAAATGATCACGTTTCTGCACTTGCAAGCTAGCAAAACGCTATAAAATACGGTTTTGTAAAACAGTTCCCAATTAAAGGAATAACGTGAACGTTGTTTTTGATGTGGTCACCTATCATAATTAATACGATGTTATTGAACTTTAGGGTATGCAATTTTTCTGTATCACATTTATATCATTAGCATTATTTGTTTTGAATTTGATGGTAAGGATGAATAAACATTTTGACAATGTTAAACACACACGAGATTTTCTTCATAAATTTTTGTAGTTATTACAAGATATTTTGCAATTGAATAGTATGTTGCATGGTTGAATCAAGGCAAAGGGGCGTGGCTTGGCAGCCCCCAAATAAATGATAAAAGTCGAAGAAAATTTGAAATTATCGATTTTTCGGATTTTCAAAGTTTTATTTTTTGCTAAAGCTAGATCACCAAGACTTGTTGACGAGTAAAATAATCAGCTCATAGATATTAAAAGCAAATCTTCTGATAAAGTAGGGAAAAATTTTACCTAACCCACAAAATTCAGGGAGAAATTAGAATATTGATTTCTTGAAACCCGACATCAAGTAAAATCAAATTTCCGATCTGATACTAGGAAAACGAATAAAGCTAGCATTTTACTGATAAAAAACGATATCTTGACAAAATTCAATCGATTTTTTATCATCAAAGATGCTTCAAGCATGAAATTTTCAATGTGTGATTCATAAGTAAAAAGACAAAGTTCACCGAAATTTTTACTAATTTCTTTCTCTTGCACTTGTATCTTGTTCTAGTTGGGGATTACCGCTCAATTTGAGGGTTGAGCGAGTACTTTTATTTCAGGAAAATGGAGAGAGATAGGAGAAAAGTACTAAATTTTTAAAACAAAAGTACTCCCGGCCCAGTTGGTTTAGGCTTTGAATCCTTCGAGCTTCGGTTTGGGGACGTCGAACGTCACGGACATCATCTCCTTCTGCTCCTGCATGTGCGTGTACTTGTTTCCTGTAGCTGGCGAGGCCGACGGATGGCGACCCGCGTAGCTGAAAATTAGAAATCCAGAAATTTTATCGACTAAGCTATTTATCCATATTCAAATCGACATAAAGTGTTATTGGAGTCAATAACTGTTTTTTTCAGCAGGCAATGGAATTTCACTAACACCAATCACCTCCCAGTAACCTCTACTAACATAATTTTAAATATGTTGATTTTTGCCAAAAATGCAATCCCCCCATCTTATCAATTACGCCATTGGACCTACGTGATGGCTCGTCCATCGACCTTGAGGAGGCTGTTGAATCGCGGCTGGACGAAGCCCCACGCGCCCATGTTCTTGTGCTCCTCCTGGGCCCAGACCAACTGGGCGCCCGGGTAGCGGCGGGCTTCTTCCTGGAAGAAAACCGATTTTGTTTTTGAGATCAAAAATTTTACAAAATAGATCAATCTCACCTGAATCAGATCGTAGGGGAAGGGGGAAATCTGCTCGATGCGGCAAATCGCGGCCAGCTTCTCCATGCCGAGGTGCTTACGGGCGCTCACCAGGTCGTAATAGACTTTGCCTAGAGAAAATTAGCATAATTACAAATCGATGTTTCAAAGTTCCAAAATAAAATAATCCAAAATTTGAGCATTTTCTAACAAACTCTACCATCTCAATATAAAGCTAGAGTTCTTCTTTCACTTCGAATAGAAATGGTTAAATTCGAAAAGTAAACATGAAAAGATGCCAAAATTATGTGACGAGGGCGTAAAAAGCTGAAAATCCCACCTGTACAGAAGATGACTCTCTGCACGTTGACGGGATCGTGGCTGGGTTCTCCCTGAAATCAATTTTATTAAAAAAAAACAATTCTCCTGAATTATACCTGCTCGAAGATGACCCTTCTGAAGCCGGTTCCAGGCAAAAAGTCCTCGACGGGCGATCTCGCGGCCGGGTGACGCAGCAGCGATTTGGGCGACATGACGATCGCCGGCTTACGGAATGGCATTATTACCTGCAAAATGTTGACATTTCCACCCTTTTCTAAAAATCTATTATTACAAAAACTAGTTCTCCAAAAGAAATCGCACTTTTTTCCATAGTTTTATATAAAGCGTTACTTTTTCAGAAGGTACATTTTTAAATAAAGGCAAAATTTGTCCATTCTGAAATCCTACCTGTCTTCTCAGCAGATGGAAAATGTTCGCGGGGGTGGAGCAGTTTGCGACGATCCAATTCGTGTCATGCAGCTGCTGAGCCTCGAAAGTGCCTCCGAAAGCTACCTTCTGAAATTTGAAAAATATTTTTTATTTTTGAAAAAGAATAAATTTTTTCCTCTTTATAATAACTTCTTTCCCATGAAAAGTATTTATGATTTTTTTAATTTTAAAAAAGCTAGCCTCCAGATTGATCTCATCGTCCTCGTTGCACATTTGGAGGAATCGCTCTGGCCTTGCGGATGAGTGTTCAGGGCCCATGCCTTCGTAGCCGTGCGGCAGCAGCATGACTAAGCCGGATTGACGGATCCATTTTGATTGACCTGGAAAAATTTAGGTAAGTCAAAAATCATGTTAAAATTTTTCAATTTTATACATTTTTAGGACATTTGTTGAGTTCCTAAAAGTTAGTAAGTTAACCCTAAGGAAGAATAAGATCAAAATAGCACGTGATTAGAGACATGACTACCCATAACAGTTCGAGTCTTCGATTTTGGAATTATCATTTGAAATCTTGCCCGAAGAAATGAACTGATCGATGACGCATTGAGCGGTATTGGAGAAGTCTCCAAACTGGGCCTCCCAGATTACGAGCGAGTTTGGATCCACCATCGAATAGCCTGGAAAGAATTTGAATTAACCTCCTAATTTGTCGTCAATTTGTTTCACCCAATTCGAATCCGAGCACTGCGTATTCAGACAGAGACGAGTTGCAGACCGTATACTCGGCCTGTCCCTCCATCAGATCGTTCAGGGGGTTGTAGACCTAAAGTTTTCAGTTTTCCAAAAGTATGCTAATGCTCAGATAAATTTTATCCTTTGTTAATCCCAACCTTCTGATCAACTTTCTGGTCGTGCAAAACATGGTGTCTGTGCGAGAAGGTTCCTCTCTCCACATCCTGAAAAAAGACTTAAAATAAAAAAAACAAGTATTCACTGAAATTAGTTCAGGCTAAACCTCTTATACTAAAAATTTGATATAGAAATTTGTGCGAATACAGAGTGGGCTTTATTCGAGTGACCCATAAAAATACCTGTCCGCTCAATCTGACGTGATTTCCCTCCTTCAGCAGAGATCCGAAGGCCAACGCTTCTCCGCAGGCCCAATCCAAAGAGTTGTCTTTCAGCATCTGCTTCCTGCCTTTTAGGGTTCTCTCCAATCCCTTGTGCAGGTTGAAGCCCTCTGGGTACGAGGAGAATTTGTCGATGATCTGACTGATGTTGTCCATTTCGAGGCCCGTCGAGGGAATCTACAAATTTCAGCTTAATCAAAAATTTGCTAAGTCTCCTGTATTTAACAAATTTTCTGGAAAAATACTGCAATTGTAGCACGAGTATTTCCCACAAAGTTGCGAAGTGATTACTTTCCTTCTAAATACTATAACGTTGCCTTGTTTTTCATCGTTTTGGAGAAAAATTTCTCGGTTTACAATTTTCAGAAACTGAAGAGGAAACATAATAGCCGAAACCCAAACCTTGAGCGGGTCTCTCTTCTTGAAGAAGTCGTCCCAGGGCGAGTCGAGCCAATCGCGGTTTCTCACGTACGTCACCTTCTGCGCGTTTTCGTAGGCATCCTCCAGAATTGCGCCGTATTTGGTGAGCTCTTCCTGAAGTTAGTTGCTTTAGTTAAGCATTTAATTACTCTAGTTATCCAAATTTTATTACCTTGACGTATTGCTCAGTCGCCACTCCTTCCGTCAGAATTTTCTCCTGGTATTTCTCGAGGGCCGTTTTGGTCTGTTTGATTCTCTGGTACATGAGAGGCTGTGTGAACATGGGCTCATCCAACTCGTTGTGACCGTGTCTGGAAATTTTGAACATTTAAAAAAATGCTTAACAAAATTTTCTAGTACTTTTCCATAAAGAATAAAATGTCGTTTTAGAAGATTTTTTCCAACGTCATTTGCACAAAGTACGCTTTAAACATCGCATTTTTAAATACCGTACCTTCTATAGCAGACCAAGTCGATGATGACGTCCTTCTTGAAGGTCTTCCGCCAGTCTAAAGCCAATATTTTTAAATTCTATCCAATCTTGTCATCTCTGATCTGAATTTAGTACCTGACGCCACATTGCAGACATGCATCACGGCTTCTGGATCATCGACATTCACATGGAAAATCGGACAGCCCACAACACGGCCAACATCCGTACAGTAGGGCGAAGAACTGCAAAAATTACAGTAGAATCCTTTCTTCTTATAATCTCTATTTCTATGGGAAATTTGAAAGGAAAGCTTGGGATTTATCAAATTCGAGTGCAAACAGCTGGTCTTCACATTGGTTTTCTTGAAAAACTTGAATTCTGACAAAATTAGCATAAAACTTCATCTACTCTTTACCGAGAGCTTCTCGGATCCGTGGTGAAGCCGATCTGATTGTTGACGACGATGTGAATCGCTCCATGAGTGGTGTAGCTCGGCAGGTCGTCCAAGTTGAAGGTCTCCATCACGACGCCCTGAAAATAAATCATTCTTAATCTGTTTTTTAGAAAATTCAAATTTTTGCTAAATTATTACCACGCTTTCATATTCAAATTTCATGAAAAAAAAAATCAAACAAGTCTACTTTTTGAAAGTGTATTCTAATGTTTCTAACCTGTCCTGCAAAAGCGGCATCGCCGTGCAGAAGGATTGCCATCGCTCTATCGCACTTTTTGTCACCAGCATAGAAGGCTTCGGCCCTGACTTTGCCCATCACAATCGGGTCCACCGCCTCCAGATGGGACGGATTCGCTACCACAGCGATTTTCACCTGACGCTGGGATTGCCGATTCAGACGCTCAATGCAAACTCCGAGATGGTACTTCACGTCACCGGATCCTAAACAAACAAAAAGTGTTAAATTATTCCAATTTTATTTTTTTCATTTTCAAGGAAGAAGCAATCGAAAAATGATCACGAAACTATTTTCCAAATTGGTATTTTCGTACATTTAAAGGTACTTATTTAAAGCTAGCTACTCCAATCCAATTAATTGAGTAATTAAAAGATAGTTACCCTCATCAGCCGGCTCCAAAGTAGAGAACTGCGACAGAATGGTTGACAGAGGTTGTCTGCAAACATTCGCCAGAACGTTCAATCGACCACGATGCGGCATTCCAATCACGAAGGAGTCCACCCCGAGCGAAGAGGAAGAATCGATCACCTGAATTAGGGTAATTAAATCGAAATAATTGGGGTAATTAGGTCTTTAATTGTGATAATTACCTATAACAATCTAGTAAGAAAAACGTAAAATTCGAATTGAATAAACTTGTCGATTTGAATAAAAGCTTAGAATTTTCCAAGTACCATTTTTTACTTCAAGAAAGCAGACCTAATCAACTATTTAATTAGGGTAACTAATTAACTCCTTGAACTACCTGTTTAATTGCTGGAATCAGCACTTCGCATCCCTCGAGACCGAATCTCTTTTCCGAAGGCCATTTCTTCGCAAGGAACTCCTCGAATTTTGTCGAGCGGATTAGACGCTTGAAGAGAACCTGAAAAATTAACTTATTTCCATTTAAAAATCATTATTTTCAGAAAATATTTCTTACTGTAAAAAATATTTTGAAAAATTGAAATAAAACTACCTTCTTCTGATCATGAGACAATTCCGTCACCCTGGGTGCCTCGAAACGTCTGCAATCATACACATTACTCTTTAAAATTCGTCTTAAGTTCAACGTTCGAATGAATCCAAAAATTTCAACAGGTGCCAAGATTAGCCCAAAGGTGGGAAGGCAAATTTTTGAATTGGGTACCTTCGGATCCAGTCCTGCTGCTCCAGATTATTCAAATGCATGTACTCGATGCCCGTCGTGTTGCAGTAGATTTCCTAGAAAATGATTTTTTGTTGTTTTTTTTAAATTTCTATCTAAAACTTTATTTTTTTGAAGTTGAAATTTATTGATGAAAAATTAAGAAAATAAACAAACTTGAATTTTTACTGAAAAACAAAAAAAAAAGTAAGCGTTTTTGGATTCCAAGAATTCAACTAAAATAAAGGAATAGTTTTACCTTCAAACGTTTCATGATCTCCCTCAGGGTCATCGACTGCTTCTCGGAGATGAACGTCGTCGGGGGCAGGAGGAATTCTCTGTCCAAGTCCCTCTCACCGAATCCGTAGAAGGACAATTCGAGCTCTGAAAGGAGGAGACATATGAAATCCCACAAGTATGTAAAGGGGTATATATATGAAATCTTAAAAGAAAAAGAGGATATATAAAATCTCATTTTATACCTGGAGGAATGGTATCATCCAGATCAGCACTGTTGATTCCGAGAGGATCGAGGTCAGCTATGTTATGGCCACGGGTCTGAAAAATGTATTTTTTAACTTAAAGAGAAAAATCTTAAAAATTACAAAAATCAGAATTTTTGCTACAAAATTGACACGACGAAAAATGTCCTATTTTTCAAAATAAAAATACCTGATACGATCTGATGAGTAGCTGAATTTTCAGATGGTCCGAGATGGTTTGGATTGAGCCGTCCAATTTGGGGGCTGCCGAAACCGCCCTGAAAATTGGCATAAATTTAAAAAAAAATTCTTCTTTTCAAAAAAAGATAAAATTCTAATTTTTTTTTTAATTTTCTTATCGTCCTAAAAATTTAAGATAAAAAAAGTTACCTACCCTTGAGGAACTGTCCCAATTACACTCCCGACGAAAGCTCCCAATGCGGCTGAGGGTGGGGACTGGAAGGCCTGTCCCGGACCGGCACCCGCTTCGATGTTCCGGAAATACGCGTCCCACGAAGCGTGCACAGACGACGGATCGTGCTGCCACGCCGCGTACATCTGCAAATGTTCCCAATCGAATTTTGTGCAGGAATTTTCGAATTTTCAAGATTTAAAAGAAAATATTCCCAATTTTAGTTAGGAAATAAAATTGGCAATTAGAATTTGTAGAGAAATGTTATTTTCTACCTGCTCGATGTAAACCGAAGTAGTGCCATTCATGAAGGGCTCATGCTTCACCGTCGCTGCGGCAGCAGATTGCTTGCGGACCTGAAAAATCCCGTAATTCTTCAAGAATATGCTAATTTTGCTAAAACCTATATAAAGAGTGTTTTCATTCGTTTCAAGGTTTCTCCAGGAATTCGAGAAAAGCTAGTAATATTCAATTTTCCTACTTTTTGAGAAAGAAAAGTTACAGTAATCTTTAAGTTTTCAAAAAAAGGCATATCTTTCAGAGAATAGAAGAATAGCTATAGCAATGTTTATCTTTCTTTCTTCCAAAAATTAGCATACCTGAGTAGCAAGTGGCTGTGTGGGTGGGGTTGCTTTCACGGAGGCAGCTCTAAGCGCGGCGACTTTCGACGCAGTACGGCTTGGCGACGCCAGTCGACACAGAAGACCGGCACGATGCATCACTGGAGACGCACACCGAGGTCAGCAAATCGTTCGACGGATCAGTTATTACCTGAAGCATATACGGTATTGTTTTTTTTTTTCGAAAGAAATTGAAAAATACGAGTTTTAGAGGAATTTTTGAAAAGTACGAGGATTTTTTTTAACAAAATACCAACTCACCGAATGAAAAAGAGGTAATGAACGATTTTGAAAAGTTGGAAGTTGAAATTTTCGAGAAAATACGAGTTTTCAAAGATCGCCAGAAATCGCTGATCAACTTTTTCAGTGAGTCAAGGGACCGAGAACAAAACCGATTCTCTATTGAGCATGATTTCCGATTTGAGCATATAAACTGTAAAATCTCTCAAACTGTAAAAGTGTTTCTTTTCAAGATTTTGCATTTTTAAAGTCCAAAATTTAAAAATTCTTCAAACCAACAGAAAATTTTCAAAAAAATAAAAATCAACTTTTTCAAGAAAAAATTATTTAAAAAAAACCCCGAAAAATCGGCTTCCGGTTCAAGAAAAGAGAAATAGAGAGATGGGCGGTTCTCAGAGTCGCTCAAACACAGCTGGCCCCAAAGCACCCTATGGGCAGTTGCGTAAGTGCACACGCGAGAGAAATAGCATGGGAAAAGAGAGAGGGAAAGAAAGAGAAAGATGAGAGAGAAAGAAAAAGGGAAAGAAATGAGGGAATATTGAATTCTTCGCTTTGCAGCATTTTTTCACGTTGTACTTTCTTCATCAGAAATCTAATAAATCTTATCAAGAGTAGCTTGTTTCAGATAACTGGAAAAAAAATTTAGATTAAAGGTTAGACACCAAAATTTGTGAGCCCAAAAAATTCTCCTTTGTCAAAGGGTTTCGTCATCAAAGTTTGCCATTGAATTTTTCCTTCTCCCTCTCCAAACCTTGCTTTATTTACTTTTCCTTTCTCCCCCACTTTTTGCCATTGCTAACCTTGCTAAACCTCCAAACTATGGATAAATCTTATTCGCCCCAGCCCAATTATGTGAGTTATTTGCCCTAATTAAACATTAATTACCCTAATTATCTTTCAGTTTGTCACCTCTCCCTCTAATACAACTTTCGGTTCGAAAAATGGTGAGATTTTTTGGTTTTTAATTTAACTTTTGGCAAAAACCCATAATCAGACGAAACCCGAACCGACCCTAATTTGTTGGTAATTATCAGAACCACTACCACCACACGACGTACCCAAACTTTACGTCCTGTTAGATCTCAAACCTTCGTTTGAACATTCAATTTTTCAAAATAAATAGTTTACTGATAAAACGTAGTTCCTGAGATGATCTTACAGATAAAAAAAATGAAAAACCGTAAGAAATGATGAAAAACAATGACTTCTTAGCCCAGAATACGGTCAAAAATCGGTTTAAGTTTTGTGAATTCTGCAGTAGAGCTCCATGAAGGCGGCGACGAAGGCTTCCAAGTGGAAAATCGCTTTGGAGCCTTTGCAAAGTCTGAAAATTAGAAAATCAAACTTTTAAAAATAATCAAAAAATAAAATTTTTACAATTACCTGTGCTGATACTCGGCCGCCAAATGAATGACCTCGACTTTAGCTTCAGGACGGCAAGCGGGAAGCAGCTCACGAATCAGGGTCTGAAAATGGAAGTACAAAAATAATCAAATTAAAAAAAAAATATATATATATAAATTAAATTAGAAAATAAAAATAATTAAAATATACAGGAGGTAATTTAAAACATGTCAAAATACCGAGAAAATGATGTTACTGGGAATGCACCTGGAGAGAACTTCGTAGAGGCGCTCGCGGACCTGAAAATTAGATTTTTTTTTAATTTATTGTTTTATTTTTAAATTCAAAAACCCCACCTTCAGGAGAGTCTCGTTATTCTGTGTCTTGAGGATCATGCCAGCCGTTTCGCGAAGGTAGAGCTCCCAGTCGGGTTCGACGATCTGCAAAAATTTGCATAAATTTTCAAACAATAGAAAATTGAAATAAAATAAAAAGTAAAGTTAAAAAAAGCATTTTTCTCCAACCGTCATGCCTTCCTTCAATTTCTGCTCTCTCGCCGCGAGCGTTTCCGTCATAAGGAGCGCGCGGCGCAGGTTACCGTAGGATTTTTCGGAGATCTAAAAATTAATATTTTTAAAAAGAACATTTTCTAGAAAATAAAAATACCTCCATCAGAAGCTTCGGAGTGACGTCATATTTCTCCTTTTTCACGACTCTTTCCAGGATAGATTCGATCTGAAGGATTAAAAAGTTAAAAACAAATAAAATAGTTTCAAAATAACCTCCTCAGTTGGTGGAGCACTCACTCTGACGGCCATGCATCTGGATCTTAGAGGGTCGATAACTCTGCTTAGGGATTCGCAGCTAAAAATAATATTTTTATTTTAAATTTAAAAAAAAAATAACCTCAAAATGAGCCTGCAAGTTCTGGAGTACTTCTCCATAGTTCTTCTGAGAGCGTGTTGAGCGTCCCTGGTCAGGGTATCCACTTCGTGAAGAACGACGACTGAAAAGAAATTTAAAAATTAAACATTTTAAAATCTGAAAGTTCAGTTGTTTTCACTTTTCTAGCACTACTTGGTTCAAGAAAAATCATGAATTTTCCAAATTTGAAAATCGAAATTCTAAAGAAAATTAAAGAAATCAAAATCGAAAAATAAATAAATGAAAAATTAGAGAAAACGAACCTTTGAATGGTTTCTGCTTTTCGGAGTCGATTTGACTGAACTGAGCCATTTCCTTGATGACGTCCTGCACGACGATTCTGTCGTAATTGCCGACGTCTCTAAAATAAAAAATCAAAAGGTAAACATATTGCATCCAATAAAATTCGTACTTTTCAAAAATAGATAGTTGACAAAGAAAAATATTAACATTACAAAAAAATTAATTAATTAAAAAACCGTACCCCGGCGCCAATTCGATGTGGTAGTTGCTGTTGACAGTTTGGAGGTCGAGTTTTCTGTTCGAAGGCGTCGTGAACGTCTTCGTCACGAGGGTGGTCCTCTCGACACCAGAGCCGTAGAGCTCTCTGAATGTTCATTTTGTTCAATGTTTCCGAATTTCTATTTTTGAAACCAGGTCTAAAAATAATGATACAGCTAGGCATTTTTCTCTGATTTCATATTCTCTTGTTCATTTCAGAAGAAATATCATCGAATTAAAAATATGTAATATTTCTTAGAAAGCAAAAACTCCGACTTCAAGATGCAGTTGATTCTCGTCTTCTTTCCCGCTCCACTAGGTCCATAGACCAGCAAATGGGGGAAGTCTTCTCGAGCGACGATCGATTTCAGGACCTCGGTCTGGAAATTAAATTGTATTTTAAAATTTTATTTACTTAATTCTTACCAAATCATTATTGTAGTCCAATTTCCCAATCTCCCTCGGGCGGTATTTGTCGACCCAGAGTGCCATTTTTCTAAAATTTAAAAAAATCAGAAAATTAAAAAAGAAACAACTGAAACTCAAAGAAATCCCACCGAATTAAACGGTAAAAATAAAAATATAGAACAAATTTAAACATTTTTATTCCTAAAATCTAGAAGGTTCATTTTTTCTTCTAAAAAAGACAAATATTTTATTTCCTAATCGGCAATTGTAAACCAACGAGTCTCGCAGATTCCTCGACCGATTTTTCGCCGCCTTTGTACCGATTTTGGAGGTCGATCAGGCGACGGGTGCTGAAATGTTTCTACCCTAAAGAGTTATTTTTCAAAATTTTCTTTAAAAAAGCAACTTTTCTGTCGATATTTTCTAAAACTTGTCAATAAAAAATGAACAAATTATTTTTAGGAAGGGAACATTTTAAAATACCTGGTCAAATAAGCTGCATACAAATCGGCCACTCTTTGCGCTTCATAGGGGGCTTTAGAGAAGATTTTCTGAAATCAAATTCATAATTTTCCTAACCCAGGGGCACTCTTAACAGAATTTCTAAAATTTTAAACAATGCCAAACTTTTTGCTAAAGAAAACTTTAGAAAGGGGTTAAATTTATGAATTCAGTGCCTGAGTGATTTGATGATCCCTCATCTGATCGACCAGGTACTTATACTGAGGGGAGGTGCGGGAGAAGGTCTGAATTTTTTTTAGAAAATAAAAATTTGTTAAAATTCACCTTATCACATTGTCTCAACTCCTTGACAATCTGCTTGAAAGCTTTCAAAGAGACCGACATGTGTGTTGGTTAATGTCCTGTAATTAACACAGTTGGGGCAATTAAGTGAGATAATTGGGGTAATTAATTCAAAAATTGAAAGAAACTCAAACCGAAAATCGAAAAAGCGCGAAAACGGAAGTTTATTTTCATGCGTTAGTCTTATGTTTACACCCTCCGTAAGAGTGAATTTTCGTTGGCAAAAACTCCGTTTCTTCAAGGTTCAAGTAGTTTCAAGCAAACCTCAACTTTTGTAAACATTCTAAAAAAGGAAAAGTAACAAATAGGCTTTATTTTTCATCAAAATAAAGAAAAACATCTATCTGAGGTTAAAAATGCAAAAAAAATCTGAGAAGACATTTTAAAAACCGAGCTCGAAAAATAAAATTTTAGATCCTCTTCGGAGCGCAGCAGACGCATTGGCGGGATCGCTCTTTCTCGTGGTGATCCTGAAATTTGAAATTTAAAAATTTTCAAGAATATCCTCACTTCCTTAAAAAAGTTAATTTTTTCACTGATACTTCCAAAAGTTTTCCAACCCACCTTTTCTGAGGACTTGTCCGACTTGTGATCGCGATCGTGCTTCTTGTCGTGGTGTTTGTGGCCATGATGTTTGTAGTCATAGTGGCGCTCGTCAAAGAAGAAGATCGCACCGGTGACGGCCGTCTGAAATTCAGAACCCTAGCGTCAAAGTTCAGATGACATCATACTACCGTATCCCCGTTGATTCGGGAAGCGGTTTGGCAGCAGTTCTGGCAATCCTCCTGGCTGGTGATGGCCGTGTTACGGCATCCGATGCGGTCGAAGCGACGCAGGTAGGTGGCGCTAAAATTTTTCGAGGATTACTCCAATTTGACGTCATTTGAATTTAGATGATTACGGTATGATGGCGTCATCTAATTCCTAAGGCTACTGTAGTTTCCTTTTCATTTTTAAGAAACTCCTATCTTCGAACAAATCTCTATGTTTTCCCTCGCTCAATCTCGAAATGTTTTGTCCTTCGAAAAACTTCATGACAAATCACGTGGAATTCTCTCAAGATCAAAGTACCCTTTCATCACGACAGATTGTTGTAATTGGTCATCTCCAAAATTCAAAGTACACTTTGATCTCGACGGATTACTGTAAGCGATGATCTACTTACTATGCCTGATTATTGTATTGTGGCTGAGCGGCGTAGGAGGGTCTACCCGAGTACTCATGGTTGTATCCAGTCATCCTCTTCACACGGTAATGGCCCGATCCACCGTACGAGTTATAGCCGTAACTCGGGTAGGGGTGGACTGAAAGATGTTTCAATAAGAATTTTTCGAAGGATCATTTTTGTAAACTTTTCAAGGTTTTTTCCTAAAACAATCATTTAAATTACCGTATTTCGTTCGGTGGGCCAAAGGATATGACGCGTGCACCGAGCAATAGGAGACTGAAAAATTTGGGATTTTTAAAAGTGTCAAAGAACAAATTCAACTTACCATCCTGAAGGGGAGGTTCGTAGGCGGGTTGCTGGTAGGAGCCGTACGAATTGTAGGATGGTCTGGAATTTTTCAGTTTCAAATGTTTGAACATTCTAAAAATTCGAATTTCTGTCACTCCTACCCCATAAAATTTGTAGAATTCGAATTTCCGATCATGCTTACCCTTGGTTGTAGCCCGAGTGTCCGTAGTTATTCTGGGCGGGTGCGTAGCCTCCCGAATTATGACCGTACCCGTACGCATTGTATCCGCCGTAGTTGTACTCATTGGACCTGAAAAGTTTAGGTAAGCTGGGAAAAAGACAGCAATATGAAAAAAACCTTAAAATATCTTTAGAAAATTTTAAGGAATTCTAAAAAGAATTTCAAATTTATCATAAAAATCCTAAATTTTTGAAAATTTCACCCCTAGCCCCCCCAACCTACTGGTCATAACTATGGTAGTACTTGTCGCTGCCCTTGTGATTCTTGCCAGCCGCAACCTCGTCTTTCTCGATCTTCTCTTGTTTCTAAGAAAATTTGTGAAAAATTAGGTAGGTCGGGAAAAATTCTCTTGAATTTTTGGACGAACTTATATTTTCTCTCAAGAATAGGTAAGTCGATATACCAGAAAAGTAGAAATTTAGCAATTTTAATTCATTTCTTCTAAAATAGATAAGTTGATATTAGAAAACTAGAATTTTTCGAAACATTCTATTCATTTTCAGCTAAGATAGGTAAATTGAGCAAAATTTAGAAGTTAGGTAAGTTGGGTCGAAAAATGTTTCAGACTCACCTCCTCATCGACTCCGGTGACTGCATAGAATATGCAGAAGAAGCAGATGACTGTGAGAGTGAGATGCCGCATCCTGAAAATTGTGCAAAAATTTTTAAATTAGAATAAATTTTAAGAACTGCAAAAAGAAGTTCAGAAAATTCAAAGTCCTTGGAATTGGGAGAATTTGAAAGATTTGGAAAATTTTGGACTTTGAATTTTCAAGACTGATAGAAGATTTTTGAAACCAGCCTGGCCGGATATGAAAATGATCTGGTCAAGAGATAAAGGAGATTAGAGAGAAAGAGAGAGGAAAAGAGTTAGAGAAAAAACGAAATAGCGAAAAAATCAGGAGAGACGAAAAAGATGAAAAATCGACGAAAATCTGTAGAAAAATTCGATTTTTTCTAAATTCAATATTCTAATTTCCTCATTTTCTTTTAATTTTCATAGATCTTGAAACTTCCACCATTTTAAATTTTGCTCTGTGTCCTTTTCTCCGAAATATAACTTTTGTACCCGCAAAAATTGTACCCTTTTCCAATTGTTCTAATTTCCTTCATCATTTTCATTACATTTCTCACTCAGAAAATTGCCGTATTACCATAATTTTCAACTTTGGAATTTCCAGGTCTAAGCAGGGCTTAAACCAAATGTTTCGAAACAAAAAGTCGTTGTGGGCCCCCTACGTATTACTTTTCTATGGATAAATTTTATCACTCGTAGCTCCTGCCAAACATGTTATTCGGGCTAAAAATTTGATTTTTTCGGATGTTTCCTTGAATTCTTTTGAATTTCCTACGAAAATGTCCCGTGCATTTTCCATTTTCACTTTACGGTTTTTCGAGATCAGAGTTTATGATAAAACAATGCACCATTAAAATGGCACGACTATTTTCTGGGGGCGAGCTTACTCACCGTCTTTCTCCAACTCCATTACCTCCCTCTCTATTTCTCCCCATCTCTCTATCTTTCATCTCTCCTCTTCCCCGTGCTGTTTCTCGATTACAAAAATCGTCCTCTTTTCGTCTCCACTTTTACACCCTATCTTTTCCATAGACTGCATTTACATGATTGAGCTTCCCATAACATCTCTGGGTTACTCAGCGGTTTGTCTTTCTTATCCACTCCAAAAATCCCCACCATTTCTATCGGTGCTTTCCATCTCTTTTTATCCAAATTTTGCATACTATTTCTTCGATTTTCTTTTTCTTTCTTAAGAATCAGCAATATTTCTCCAAAAATGTTTTCGGTACGTTTTAGTTTATCTCGGGTTTTGATCAGACTTTTCTGTGCAAGAGGCTTTTAGTCTAAACATTGCACATTTTTGCATGCGGGGGATGAAAGGGGAAATCGGCGAAAACCCACAAGCAAATCAAAACAAAGACAATGAAAAATTTCGAAAATCGGTGAAGTCAAAGCCTCGAAAAAGATTCTAAAATTCGAGACAAAGATAGTTAAAATTTGTTGAAGTTTAACCTAACAAAGACTTCAAAACCAATAGAAACGTTCAAAATGAAGGCCCGAATTTGTAAGACAATACCGTCTTCTCAATTTCCTATTCGAAAAATTATTTAGAAAAGCTGATCTTCGTCGAAGAACGATGCACTCTACTCAAAAACCGATATTTCAAACCAGTATGAAAGCTGATCTCCATTTGTTTATCAAAATTTCAACGAATTATCTTATAACGATCTCAAAACTTTCTCTCTAAAAACCTACAGTAATCTCCTTCACATAGAAGTTTCCTAATGACCCTAATGGCTATCTTTTCATACTTCAGAAAACTTAGGAATTTTGACCCCTGGTTTTGTGCAGAATTTCGAAATATTCCCTATTTTTCGATTTTTTTTTCATTTTTCAGCTCACTATCAGCTTTTGCCCCTATGACTCTTTGATCAAAAGGGGGCGTGGCTAGACTGTCTGCTTCTTTTCCTCTTCCCTCTCTCCCTTACAGTCTCCCCTAGCTGAACATCAGACCTCATTTCCTGCCTCCCTCGAAATTTTTCCACTTTCTCTCAAAAGTCACTAACCTCTTAAAAATTGTTCAAGCCTTACCAAAAGTCGACTTTTCTTCGAAAATTTTCCAAGTCCTTTGGAAATCAACCTTCCTCTCAGAAATTTTAAGAATCCTTACCAAAAATTTTCAGGCAACCTATAATTTGAATGTTGGTTCGTCTGGTCGGCTGGCTCTGCTTGCTCGGCGTCGTGGTCGCCGCTTCGGAAAGCGCAAACTACACCGAGGTCGGAATTTAATAAAATTTTGAAAAATCGCCCCTTGCATTTTTGACTTACCTCAAAAAATTTATCATTTTTTCCTAACTCACCTCAAAATTTCAGAATTCAGTCGAAGATAATGGTGAGGTGAAGCCCGGCGACGCAGCAGGCAAACACCACAAGAATCGTTATTATAGAAAGGAACACCATCACAGGTAAAAATTTAAATTCACTATAAGTGGAGCTTCGTACCAAAATTCAAAAATTTAGACACTACAACAGCTACGATCCCTACGACTCGTCGTATGGCTACGGAAACAGCTACTACCCGCAACAGCCCTACTACCTGCCTCCTCCCCTTCGTGATCGTAAGCCCTTCTGAATCCAGCTATCGCAATCCCAACAACATCGTCAACATTCAGAATACGTCTGCGACCTGGACGCCTCCGTGCTCCTTGCGGTGGACGGTCACTCCTACGGCTACAATAAGGCGATCCGAGTACGGTAAGATGATGTCATTTGGATTCTGTAGCTTGACGCTCGAATTCAGATGCGCTGACGTCACCAACGACGCCGATTCTTGCAACGTCTGCTGCATGAACTCCGCCAGGAAGGACACCTCGATCACCAACGTTTGTCAATCGTCCTAACTACCTGATTTAACTACCCTAATTAACCACTTAATTACCACTAATTAGTCCGATTAGGCTAGGGATTTTTGTCGTAATGTAACCCATCATTGAAGCAGCTGGTCCATTCGACATAAAATCTCAAGTCTCGTCGAGACGCAGTCCCAAAATGGTACCCCTGCCCCAACTTTTTGAGCCATCGCGTCTAGGGTACTGAATTCTGATGTCTGGAATCATGCCGGAAACTTCTAAACCCGGAAGACATCTGATTTGGTAACCTGGACGTTGTGCGCTCACAACGTCCCAAAAATGGCACCAAAAGTCTGAAAAAATTAACCAAGTTACCAAAAATGATGCCATTTAGGACCAAATCAAGAGCTTCCTGGTGCTGGTCGACAACCACAAGAAACATCATCACAAGAAGGACAAGGACGACAAGTCGAAGGAAAAGGACAAAGACGAGGACGAGGAAACGGTACGAAAAATGACACCCCTCATCAATTTTTTCCAATTCAGAAGCGTCGCAAACGCTCTGCCGATTATGGATATGACGACGATTACTACTCGCGTGATCGCCACCGCCCGCTCAAGGTCAAGTCGGTAAGTCCCAAAAATGGGTCCCAAGTTCCAGTTTGGCACCAAAATGTGTCCTTCAGGTTCCATGGAAGGCCGATGACTACTACAACAACGTGAAATGCGTGTGCTGCGCGCCGAAGAAGGACGTCGCCGTGCCCATCCTGGTTCAGGTGGGTTTTAGGAATTTTTTGTGGGAAGTTTCCCGATTTTGGGAACTTCCAGAAATGCCCCCAGAAAGTTTGGAAACTCTTAGAAGTTTCAGTCTCCTCCTACCTCTCCCTACGTCCAGCCAGCTCCTCTCGTGCAAACCGTCCAGGCTCCGGCCTTCAATACCCAACCTTCTTGGAGTTCGGTAAGTCCAAAAAATTCTCAATTATTTTTTTTTAATTCGAATTTCAGCAGCCCCAGCAAGCGACTGGATCAGTGTGGCCCCAGCCTCAGCCGGTTTCGGTAAGTTTAAAAAAATCCGAAGAAAATCAAATTTTCTGCTACTTCCCAAAAAATGGAAGAAAATTCTCAAAATCCACTGACACAAATTTCGATTGGGAACAAAAGTCCAAATCTCTGGGAACATCTTTGGGGGACTAATCGATGAATTTCCAGACCGTCCAACAGACGCAGGCTGCAGACGGCAGCTGGAATTCCGACATCCCTAAGCCGCCCGCACCCCCTGTCGCTCAGGTAACCACCATACCTGACGGGTTCGCGCAAACCTCCCTATCGTCGCCCAATGAGGGGGTACCGTAATCCGAAAAATTGCAAAAAATGATCACCTTTTGGAATTTTGAGCCCGTTTTAAAAACTACCAAAAAAACAAGAAACAAGAAAATGCCCAAAAATTAAACAATTTTAGTCGCAAGTCACCTGGGACAAGACTGCTTCTCAGTAGCCAGCTGCCGCTACCTCGAGTCAGGTAAAAATCGGGATTTCAGAAATTCCAGGATCTAAAAATTCAATTTTAGGCCACTTGGACCCACTAAGTCCCCGGCCTTCCCAGATCCAATCTTTGTTAAAGTCTCCTCATAGAAATCTCTAGTTTATAACTTTGTGATTTTTAATGAATTTATCTACTTTTTCTGTGATTTTATGAAGCCTAAAATAAAGTGATTTGAATTGTTTTTTGGTAGTTTTTCATATTTATTCGAGTTGGTTTAATTTGAATGAGACTACTTTTAGTTGAAGATAGCGAGAACAAGCAAATCAAGTAAAATCAAAAGATAAAACGGGGTGGTTTCACAAAATAGATTTATGAAAAAGGGGTTTTTTTTTTAGAAAAAAAACTATAGAAAAATGAAATACCCATGACGATCATTTTATCGATCGAGAATAAAAATCAGTTTAAACTTTTGGAGATGATTTTTCAATCAAGATAATTCAAGTAGTGATGGTCAAAAGTTGGTTCATAGTAACTAGGGACGAAATTTAGATCATAACTAATAAATATAGGAATAAACGAAGGAATACATGGAATTTTTGAGACTCCAAAAATTGGGAGGAAATTGTCGAGTTTGACCCCACAAATACTTTGGGTTAAGCCGAAAATAGTCAATATTGCCCCAGTTCATAAGCGTTTTGCATTGGAAGAACTCCCAAGTTTATATCTGAAAGAGAGTAGAGAAAACCAATCGAGTAAAATTTAAATAGGAAACAGCACAAATTGGGAAAAGAGAAAGGGGCCAAAAATCTTAAGAAAAAAGGGTAGGGGTGAGAGATATAATACTCGAGGCCAATTTTTGGAAAAAAAAAGTTGGAAAAGAGAGGTCAATATAACTCTAGGCAGGAAAATTTTTAGGGACCAAAATTCGATTTTCCTCGTCAACCTTCCCCCCCTTCCCCTTTCGTTCTCTTCAGTACCCATATCCGTGGTAGGGCGGCATTCCAGGAGGCATCTGTGGGGGCATCATCGGCACCTGCATCGCGCCATACGGATTTGGGAAGCCCTGAATTGTGTTTCCCTTGAAAATTCTCAACTATTTTCTTCATTTTAAAATGTCATCCTTTGCAAATTTTTATATCTTTTCCATTCTTTGATTCTATCAATTTCCAATATCATCTTCGAGAAAATTCAAACCTTCTTTTCAACTTTCGAAACCTATCATATTTTTAAGAAAAATGGTATCTTTTTAAACTCCAAAATTCCTTCTCAAATTTCCCGAAACATCACATTTCAGTTTCAAAAATTAAAAAAAGATTAAAGAAAAAATCTAAAAATTTACCGGCATCTGAGACATGCCGGGGATGTGTGCAGCCATGGGTGCGCCCGCAGTCCGCGAGACAAGTGGAATGCGGCACGTCGCAGCGTCGGGGAACAGCTCGTGGTACGAGTTTACTGGCACGTAGTTCGCCGTGATCACCTTAATTTTTATTTATTTTTTCATTTTTTAGTTTGTTTCTTTTTCCAATTTTATTTATTTGTGTTAAAGTTAATGTATTTTTTCCGAAAGTTATACAAAGCTGTGTTGACAGAAGAGTTATTTTTGAATGAATAAAGGCAGGTTGTTGTATGCAATTAGATTTTTTGCAAAAAAAAAGGAAAAATTCACAAACCTTGCCACTGAACCATCTGCCGTGGAGCGCAGTCACGGATTTATGAGCAGACATAACCGAGGGGCACTTCACGTAGACGTTGCCCTGAAAGTTGCATCTCCATTTTAAATTCCGAAAGTTTAATCCAAATTTGAAATTTTTAGATTCTCAATGCCTAGTCCAAATTTAAGTATGGCGGAAAATTTCGCCGATGTTATGAACACTCATCATCTTAGCTTGCGGATATCTTTAAACCGAGTTTAAAATTAGCACAAATTCAATACCTGAGGACTAGCTTTGTCGACGTAGACATGGACGGCCCCTCCATTCTTGGCGCACTCTTCGATGACGTCCTGAAAAAATCGATAATTTGAAAATAGTGGCGCGGGGCTAACATTTTCGAAATTCTGTTCAATTTTCTATAGAAAAGTTTACATTTCATTTTACTCCAGACATTAAGAAATCTTTTTTCTAGTATAAATTGCAACTATTCTGAACAGAAATTTGATGCATGGAAAAGTGGGCGTGGTCGTCAACTTCGATTTTTCGTTGCAATTTCGACTCACATCTCTGACATCCAGGTCCCATCCGGGCTCGTTCTCCTGGGTGGGGTCGAACATGTTCGAGAGCATGAAGCACTGCGTCGCGATTGCCGGGATGTTCGATTCGGGCACAGGCGGTTGCTGCACCTCCTCCATTTCCATTGAGCCTTGTCCTGAAACCATAAGAGCGTAATTTTTGTAAATCGCGTTGCTTTTTTTTCTTAATTTTCCTACAGTAATCACTACTTTTGTCCTGAATTTACAACCGTTCCTGGAGTAAATGATGTGTTGTTTGAATTTTTTACTCAAACCTTTAGAATTTGCAACAATAATCTACTTTCAAATTTGTGTTCTACTTTTACAAAACCGTAAATTTCGTTGTCGAAAAATAAAAACTGACCGACTCCCTGAGCCAATTTGGCCATGAGTTGCTGTCTGCCGGACTGACCCATTGTGACGCCCTGCCTTTCGTCGATCGGCTCTTCCTTCAGTTTGGATTCCTCAAAATTGTGCGATCAATTTGCAAAAGGGACGGGGCTTATTTAGACAAAATCTCGATTTTTTTGCAATTTCCAAATAAGACATTGAAAACCTTTAGATTTTTCAAATCGCAAATAAATGCTGTCACTTTTATTTTATAATTTTTGCTGAAATTTTTAAAACATACCCTTTCATCATCCACGATCTGCAGTTTGATGCTCTTTCCCGCAAGATCGAAGCCATTCAGTTGTTCCACGGCCTTAGTTGCATCTTCAGCGGAACGGAACTGAAAATGCTTTCCTTTATCTTTTGCTTTATTAAAACTATAAGAACTAAAGAAATTCTCACCACCACCAGAGCGGTCCCCTTTCCGTCCCCGCTCCTATCGGTATCAACCTCGCACTTTTCCAGCCTTCCAAACGGATTGAAAACCTCCGAGAGCATTTTGTCCGTGATTTTCGGGTGCAGATTTTCGACCTTCACTTTGCAGGGGCCCTAAAAAATGTGTTATATTTTTCCGGCGTAAAAAAATTGCAATTTTTGAATCATTTTTTTAAGCGAGGAAATTTTTCCGAAGAATTCATCAATGTTCTTCTTTTGAATTACTTTGGACGGCGCCGGTCCGAAGCCCAAATTCATGCCCACAGTTGCAGCGGCGTTAGCAGCCCGGTTTCTTTCAGCACACGTTCTCTGGATCACGAGGGGAGCTCCTGAAATAAAATTTTTCTAAATATATATATATTCTTTATTTTATCTATTTTTCATGTGGAAAATCTTCACCGATTTCGTTCGTTTCGACTTTTGCATAACATAGGAATAAACAAAGATATAGTAGTCTATCAAAATTGGCATACCCAACAGCCTCTGTCCCTGAAGTGCGATTGCGAGATTAACACTCTCTTCGTCCCAAAATTCGATGTAGGCGATTCCCTTTGACCTGAAATAAGCAGATGTTTCTTTCCGACTCGAGAAAATTAACTCTGGGGTAGCTTTAACAAAAACCTACCTCCCCGTTCTGGAGTCCGTGATGATTCGCACGTCTCGCACCGCTCCAACAGAGGAGAAGAAATCTTCCAGATCGCGGGGTCTCGTGCTTCTAGCCATCTAGAAAAATCATTTTAGTTCATCGTTTCTTTTTTTTCAATTTTTCCCCAACCTGCATAATGAAGACGGTCCTCTGATCTCTCTCTTCGGGGGTGAGTTCCATTTTCGCATTTTTGGGGGGCGACCTTTTCGCAGTGAAGGGCATCACATCTCTGCGCTCTGGACCTGGAAGACGGCCTACAATTAGACGCGTCAAAAGAGTTACAATTTTTCGAGTTTTTTCTCCAAGAATGACCACTTTTAAATTTCCTACAGAAAAATGCATTTTTCAAAATTTTCACCCTTTTTCTGCAAAAGAATTACTTCGTTCTCCAAAAATATCCCAATTTTTCTATAGAAAATTGAATCATTTCAAAAAAATTCAAATCTTTGAATTTTTTAAAAATCGCCATTCTAATTTTCATCCGAACCTCCTCCCCTAACCGGAGACGGACGTCTATCTCTGTGGTCGATGACCCGCGGTCTGTCTCTGGAACGCGAGCGACTGCGTCTGCGGCGGTCGCGTGAGCGAGAGCGGGATCTGGAAATTTGGGAATTACCATAAAATTATATTAATTTTGATAAGTTTGGCATAGCAAAATTATCTTGAATTTCGAGGTTCCCTAAACTTTGTCGACAAAGAACACAATAAGGAATGTTCTGATAGATCTTGAATTGAAAAAAATCATTTTTTTAAATTAAACAATGTTCAAACCTGCGTCTTCTGTCCCTGCTCTTAGATCTGGACCTCCTTCTTCTCTCCCGCGATCTGGACCTCGAACGACGCTTTCTGTCTCTGAAAACATGTTTTCTTTTTATTTCAAACAGCCAAAACATTTTGGGTCTGGGCCGATTTGTAGTCAAGTGTAGAGGTGAATCCTCGAAAATTTGATTACAAATCGTTTTAAATCCGTTAACTTTAACGCTGAGTTAAAATGTTCGTAAATCTAGACATCCTAATTCTCAAAATGAAGCTCGACCCAGGGATTAAAATTTTATTTCTTAAATTTCCTACCTGCTCGAAGAACGTTTCCTCTTCTTGTCCTTGGACCTAAAAATCAAATCTTATTTTTTTATTTTCAAATTTTACTTTTAAAAACTTCAAGAGATATTTTTTCAATTAAAAAATTCGGAAATCTTGCCAATTTTCTAGTGACTGCTTCATAAAAATTTCATCAAATCAAGTCATATTCAATCAAAGCGCTTTGGACATTTGGAAATCTGAAATTCAGAAAAGGAAAAGGTGGAGTTTGAAGGTCGAAGCTGAAGTTTGACGTCACTCGATGTTCGTCTAGAAGTTCACTCAACTCGAGTCGGGAGGCCTAAACACCGGGCCGCTAGGCCGGTCGCTCTAACCTAACTTCTAAGTCCGAATTCAGCCTAAATGTCCTATTCTACTCCTAACCAGAGCTGCCCACAGGTATGTGGTTATTTTTAATTCGAAAAGGAAGAAGGCGTGAAAATAGCTAATTTATTTCAGGTACGATTTTTCAATACCTGTAGGCATCCCCGCTCCTAAAAATCTAGTAAATCCCGGGTAAAAGCAGCGTCGGAGGCCTGAAATAGTCGTCTAGTTTCAAGGTCAGAACTCTAAAACCTGCGCCTAATCCCGGCTAGCGGCCCAAATGCGCCCACTTGGCGCGGCCCGAGGCTGGACCCTATGTGAGTTCAAAATTCGAACGGAGGTTTTTGAGGTCTCATATGTTTCACTACGGGTCCGACCCCGTACCACGCCAGGCGTCGGAATCCCGCGTACCTAGGGTCGAGATCGCGAAATTTCGAATCGATGTAGGGCCGTAGTCTCGCTTCCCAAAATCATACACACATTTTCTCGGTAGATCACTATATTAGACTGTGTTATTCAATTTTACTCGGTTCTTACGCCGTACTTTTAGCGAACCTCGTTGTGTAGACATTCAGCTCTTGCTATGTACGGATGAGAGGAGGAACGTCTACAAGGACGCAAACAGTTAGGTTCGTTTTGGCGCGATTATTTCTTGGTAAAATAGCGCGGCGATAAGGCTTGTGGATTTTAATTTTGCAACAATTTTCGGACTTACTTAGAGCGGCTGCGGCCCTTGTTCTTGCCATTCTCCTTGGAGTCGGCATCACCGTGCTGAAATAAGAGTTATTTCAAATTTTGTTTTATTTTGCAATTTTCACCTCCGGACTTTTATGATTTGGGTCGAGTGCGTTGTCGAGCATTTTTTCCACGTCCATCGAGTCGTCCGCCATGTTTTTCTTGTTCCGAATTTAGAGGTGCGAAAAATCGGCTGAAATCAAAAAATTGAAAAATCGCCTATATTTTAAATTTTCGAAAAAAAATCGACCATTTTCCCCGTGGGGGCACTTGATTATTAAAGTGGACGGAGTTTTCAAATACGAGGTCAGTGAACTGTCTAATCCTCCAGAAGAAAAATCCGAAAAATAATAAACGAAAATCGAGAAAAAAACGAAATGTGCGAAAAATCAATACGAAAGCCACACAGAGTGAAAAGTGCGCGACCACTTTGCTAATTTGCAAACGAACATAAAAGGTAGGCGGGGCCTGTGGAATAGTGAAATAGCTGCTTTCTCAGTTCGAAAGTCGGAATAGTGTGGGTGAAGGCTAAAAATATTGAATTTTCCAAACTTGTGATCTGTGAACTTTCAAATGTTCATTTTTAGTTTTTTTTCCTGGAAAATTAATTTGCCGAAATTATTTTCAAGAATAAAACATATTTTCAGAAATCAAAAATGAGCATTTCGAATCTTCGTCTCGCGAAGAAGATCGTTTGCATCGGGCGAAATTACGTCGATCACGCTAAGGAGCTCGGAAATGCCGTTCCTGGGAAGCCGATTCTTTTCATGAAGGTCGGATTTGTTTTATTATTTTTTAAATTTGAAATTCTTGGTGTATTTTTCTAAATTTTTTGGAAATTTAACCTCGTTGAAAGGGAACTAAATTTCTGACATAATTAGCCTAATTATGCTAATTAAGGCTTCGACCGCGCTAATTTCCGAGGGCGAGCCTATTGTGACGCCTCCCGGCTGCACGAATTTGCATCAAGAAGTTGAATTGGCTGTTGTTATCGGGAAGCTCGCTAAGGTTTTATATTTTTATTTTATTTGTTTAAAACTGCTTTTTTAGAACATCCAAAAATCCGAGGCCATGAAATACGTCGCCGGCTACACGGTCGCTTTGGACATGACTGCGCGGGATTTTCAGGTTTTTTTGCTAAAATAAAAAGTATTTTTGAAAGCTAGGAAAATTGCCTTCCTGAAAACCTGAAACATAATAATTTTTCAAGACTTGAAAGAACATATTTTGGAAGCTTGAATTTTTTCTGAAAATTTAAAATTAAAGGTACAAAAATTTGAATAAAAAATAAAAAAAAAATTCAGGACGAAGCGAAAAAAGCGGGATGTCCGTGGTTTTTGGCCAAATCTTTCGATGCTTCTTGCCCCATCGCTTCGTTTATTCCGGCTGATCAGGTAAAAGTACAAATTCGGAAAATTAAATTTTCTAGAGAGTTTCCGTTAAACAACAATAGAGATTTAGTTAACAGACTTGGGGTTTCGGCTGAACAGAAACTTTGCTAGTGAATTTCTGTTCAGCAAAAATTGAACTTTCTGTAGAACAAATAATATCTCGAGGTCTGAATTGGATTACTAACTCGACGTCAAACTTCAGATTCCGAATCCACACGACGTCGAATTATTCTGTAAGATCAACGGAGTCGACAAGCAGCGAGCGAGGACGGATCTGATGATTTTCGACGTGCCGTCGATCATCGAGTTCACCACGAAATTTGTCACACTCGAGCCTGGAGACCTGCTTCTAACTGGAACGCCAGCCGGTGTTTGCAAGGTGGGTTTTTATTTTTAGGGATTACTAGTTTTCTAGAAAATGAAAAGGATTATTACAGGTTTTTTTTTCAAAAATAGGAAAAAAGTTTACTTGAAGCTTTAAAAAAAATTATTGTGGAATTTGCAAAAATCTACAAAATAGGAAAAATGCAGTAATTTAAATCAAAATTTTAGGTCAATCCCGGCGATGAAATCGAATTCGGCATTACAGACAAAATCTCTGCGAAATTCAACGTCAAATAAGGCCATTGCCTATTTTTTTTCGCTTCAAAATAGGTATTTTTCTGTGATTCATAAAAATTGTTGACGATTCTTAGGCACTTGCACCCCGAATAAAATAAACATTTGTATTCATTTTTTTCAATTTTGAAAAATCTATGTTTAAATCATTTGGATACCTTTTAATGCATTTTTTGTGATTTGATTTTCTTAGATCTTTGGAAATTTGATTAATTTTCTGGTGAAATTCTGCTGAGAAAATAATATTCTGAGGGACGCATTTTTCCATTTTCTCAAAACTGCGCCTCGATTTTGCAAATTTAAATTTTAGGCCCCGCCCCTTCTCGCTTAGCGGGGTGTTATGCTAAAAGCCTTTCCATCATCTATCTTTTGTGTGTGTATTTGCGGTCTTGCCTTCATGGGGCCACCTTTATTAAACTTATCGATTTTTTTTATTTTCTGAAAACCCACCTAAAATACGGCATTGAATATTTGATTTTTCTCAAGATACCCTTCTGAAATTAGATTTCTAGTGGGTGTGGTTGAAGAAAGTTATTTTAACTTCTAAGTGGTGAAGTTTGAAAATTTTTCGGAGTTTCAAGAAATCGAAGGGAATTTTTCAAAGGACATTTTTCCGCTTGAATGAACGACGGACTCATTCTTGGTGGGTGTTGACGGAGGCTATCGATTTTTAATTTGCGCCAACAACCATTTTTCGCTTTGCTCCCCTAAGTTTTATTACTCATTTTCAGGCGTTATATTTCAAAGATTTCATAAGCTTCATTTTTTCAGAATATATTTTTATGGGAAGGGTAAATTAGCTAAATTTTTAAAATTGATTTTACTTTCTCCAAGTAGTTTCATGTTCAAGGTGTTTTATTTCTGAAAATTCGTGGTTTTTTTTTATAATTTTTAAAGGGGCTGAATTTAAAAAAATTTCAGGGTGATACCTTTCCGAAAATTCGCTAGAAATGGGCAAAATTCTATCCAAGATATTCGGCAAGAAGGAGATGCGCATTCTGATGCTTGGTCTGGATGCGGCCGGAAAGACGAGTGGGTTTCATCATTATTTTTAATTTTAAAAGAATTTTAAGTCGAATTTTTGCAAGAATGATAAAACAATGAAAAATAATGCTTTTTTTGCTACAAACTAACTAGGGAAGTGCGTGGGGTTACGGACGCAGATTGAGCTGAAAATTGGAGGGTATACCA
>LIAE01010459.1:66343-96802 GCA_002287525.1 Diploscapter pachys | reverse complement strand
ACTTTACGATCAATGAGAAGAATAGGGGTGAATATTTTATTCTGGCATTCATTCACTTTTTGAGTTACATTAGTGGTGTAAGAAAACTTCGAGTAGCACCACGAGACTTTTCTTCCAATAAACCTGATATCTTTGATGGATAATCAGACCTAGGGAGGACGATCATCAGAAACCCTTTGCGACCTATCCCCTCTATAGTTTATTCTTGTCTGGCAAAAGTACTCTCTGGGTCTGTAGATAATCGAAAAAAATTCGTAACATCATGCAACTTGCAAAATAACATGATAAAAATTATCTATACCCCACTCTACTATATCATAGGTTGTATTATTTCATATTCTACGATACTAAAACTTTAAGATTTTCATTTGGTAAAAGTTGATGAATTTGATTTCAGAACGACACCAAAGGCTACAACTACTACTACAGCTGCGATCTGATGTTCTACTCGGTGTGCGAACGCAACGCCACGCTCAACAACCTCATGAACCAGAACAGCGCCGTCCTCTACTGATTCCCCCATCATTTCTTCAGCGAACTTTCGAGTAAATTCCGATTTTTTCCTTTTAAATGGGTATTCTTTACTTGATGATCTAATCCCGTTGTTGAGTTTCAAAGATTTTCGATTTAAAATAAATTTTCGAAATAAAGAAATGTTGAAATTTTCTCAAAAATTTAGTTCAGCATGCGTAATATTTCGATTGTTATAGTAGATTAGTCAATTCTGAACATATTCTGAAAGTTTAGCGACGTTTGGAAGTGTTGTCATAGTTTTCGCATGAGTTCTAAAAATCGTCATTTTCATATTGTCTATATCCTCTTGATGATGAAACTTTGTCATAAATTTTCAATAGGCAGAAAATAAAACCAACAATTTCCGATCAAAAGCCCCAAAAATCCATCACCCAAAATGAATACATTTTCGCAAACGAATTTATGTTTGCGCGGGTATTTTAACTAGAGAGCGCAAGGCTCCGCGCCTCCCTGCAAATGCATGGCATGTAGCAAAAAGCGGTAGTTAAGTAGAAGGGACTCCCATCCCTCTTTTCACTAGATACAGTTGTTGACCATTTTATTTTCTTCTAACTTACTCGGCTACTAGTCAGTAAATTTCTGACATTCGGAGGACTATACAATTCGACCCTCCTCTTTCACGTGATGATATTGATTTTTTTGATAAATCAATTAATACTGTGTTATTTTATAAATGTTGTTAGTTTGAAACAAAATCTTTCTTCGCCGGAGAAAGATATTATCAAAAAAGTAAGAGAAGTCACGATTTTGAATAGGCCTTTATTGCAGGAAAAGAGCGAGCTCGTTAGAATGCCTGATTTTTAAAGCATTCATTTCCGATAATTAGTTTGCAAAAATAAAATCATTACAAATTTTAGAATAATTACTAGAACTTTCTCGCTCGTCGTTCTAGTTGCCAGCCTTCGGCTGGCTGTTAGAATTTAAATTACTTCTACTAAATATTTTTTATCTCAAATAAACTAAATTCGATAGTATATCGATTAGAATGAACCATTTACTTTGACACCATTATTTTTAAAAAGCACCGTGAAGATTATTAAAAATTTCAGGTTAAATTTGGAAATTGAAATAAGAATATGGGAATGAAGATTGTGTTGGAATAAGTTCGCATGAATTAATTTTTCAGTATGAAATCTCTTATTTACTTCATTTGTAAAATCGCTTAGAAAAAATAGATCAAAAAATTATCGTCAGAGTTATTAAAAACAGCCAGTTTACTCGCCTATGTTTAGAGACGCCAAATTAATTTTCGGAATTAATAATCATAAGATAATTTTATACCAGCATGACTGGCGGTGTTTACCGGAGCAGAGTGCTCTTTAGATCTTTGAAAATAGCTCAGTGAGTGAATTTCATTATTCAACTTCGACTCATTGTGGACTGTTGCACCTCTCTTCGTAACTTATTGTCAGAGAATTAGGTCTTATTGAGAATGCCTTTCTCCTGTGTCCGGTAAAGTGACTAAAAGCTCGAGTGAATTCGAGTATTGATGTCAGTTGTGGGATGCTGTCTGTTTTATTTTGATTGCTAGAACGCTTGAATCTTAACACTTTATTCCAAGGTAACCAACGCGTAAGTTTGACCCAAGGATAAACCAGAGAGAATAATAAGAATGAGGAACAGCACAAAGTGAAAAGCTGGGGGAAGTTAGGGCCTGCCTCAAATCAGAGAAGAGAGGGAGCAAGCAATGAAGGAGAATTGGTCCGCTCCCAAATTCGTCATTCGAGTGGGAGAATTGGAAAATTTCAATTTAAATAGTTTAATTTGGAGGCCACCCTAGCCGGTGCCTAGACACTGGAGCAACAAATGTCGACAGGAGTGTAACAAGTAAAGCCGCTCCGACATTGGCCGTTTTGGCATGGACCATCTCGTTGCTCTTGAGGACAGACTCCCGGAACTGAAATTAGCACCAAATTAATGTAGAATCAAAAATTCATGTTTTTTTCAAAATAATAATAATCTTAGTTTTACTTACCGCATTGTAGATCAACGCACATCCCTGATGGGTTATTCTCAGGAACGAAAACGTAAGCATATCCGGCCGGGCAAAGTCCGTCGATGGTTGGGCCAAGTTGGCAGTCCAGATTCCTATAATCGAAGCCCTGAACTGGGCAACAGTTTGCTCCAGTTGCATCACAAGCATAACCGGGCTAAATTGTTGAATGTCTTAATTTAAAAATGGCCCTGATCTATTTTATGAGAAAAATATGCAAACAAAATATATAGAGACACCAGATGGATGAAAAAAAAGTGGGCGAAAATTTCAAACACATAATTCGAATGCTAATTTTTGCATTTCCAAATATATATGCTCAGCTCACCACGCATACACCATCGGTGGGGCATGGACCACTGGCTTGGTCCGGAACTTCGCAAATACCCTAAAATACCTGGTTTAATATATGATAACGTTGCTCTTGAAATTGTAGCAGCTTGTAGATAGAATATGATCGCTTACAAGAGGGTTAGAGGCATTTCTTCCGGCACAGCAGACACCATTCTGAAGAGATGTGCCAGTTGAGCAGACGCCACCAACTGGCGGTGTTCCAGCCTGACCATTAGGACATGCAATCGAGCAGCACACGCCGTTAAAGTAGAATCCTCCATTGTAGCAGGTCGTTCCATAGGCCGGCGTCGCAATCATTCCCTGGGGGCACGCACTAGGTGCGGGCGTCTGAAAATTCGTTTTTTTTTTTGTAAAATCTTAACTGTAGGCTAACCTGATCGTATTGAGCAGAGACGCTAAGAGCAAGGGCGAGAACAAAGACGGTGATGAGCATTGTATTACCTGAAATATCAAGATTGGTATTCAGCACAGAAAATCGGGATCTTGATTGACGGACCGAGAATAAGGCGAATTTCTCAGAGTATCAAGAAATATCCAAATATCTTTGATGGAATGGCTTGTCATTGAATGAAAAGTTCCGTTTTTATAGTACCTCGTCACGATCATGGATCAACATTCGGAAAGTTCATGGACTTCCTCCGCCCACGTTGCTTTGCACTCTCAAAATGAAACTTTCGTTCTGTGCAGTTTGGCATTTAGAGTTTGCGAGTCCTTTGTTTTAGTGGTAGCTGAATTCAAAACGCCGAAAAATCATGGAATGCAAACTTTGGGCGCTAAATTGACATTTGCAGATGATGTCACTCATAATAACTGAAGTTCGATGAAAATCAAACATGATATTTAATAAATGCGACTGAACGATATCTTGACAGCTTGAGAAATTTCTTAAATAATTGAATACGTATTTTATTCTGCTGGTTGAATGATCGAATTAATGTCTTACATTTTATTGAATATACTCCATTTTCATGAACCTTATTCAAGCATTTTAGAAAATCAATGCATGTTCACCACAATAATGATCAGTGTCGCAAATCTGTACAGTTGGCTGTTATTTTGACGCAGATTGACCATGTCATTAGTCAAATTTAACAATCCTCATCATTTCCTGGAAATAATGAACACCTCTCCTCGTGTTTATTCAGTCCAACTGATCATACAGCTCTTCAGTTTCTCCACATGACGTATCGATTAACGTGCACATTAGTCGTCCAGAATTAGATATCCCTAGTCCCGAAATACGAAAACAGCGAGAGCGAACAGAGCTATAAAGGTCGACGGCTTTGAAGCCTTGAATATCAGGCTACTTTGACTAATCCATTTTCTAATAATCTATATATTCTCAAATTAATTTCAAAATGTCTAATTTCGACATCATAATTTTCTTTCTTTCAATTGTATCCACCACATATTCATTTCCAGCCGTAATGGTTTGAAAAATAGACATTTCGAGGAAATAATGCAGCCTTTTCAGAGTCTATGCCCGACTGGATCTGATCCTATAGGTCCAGCCATTTTCGGTGCTTGTCCCATGCTCAGCCAGGTCGGATACGATGGACAAACCTGCTGCGCTCTAGACAATTCTTTCGAACCCGAAGTAAGATTTGGTTTATTTCTTAATAAATATAAGCGAACTTCAGATGTTTTCTTCTGGTATGATGCAGCAAGGTCCTGCTGGGTTCGACGGCATGGGACCCGGATTCATGCCAGGCTTCGAAGGACCACCCGGATGCTGCGACAATAATCTACCACCAATCGATCTCGTATTTTGAACTCTTATAAAATTTATTCATTTCGACATTTAGATGGATATGAACATGCCAGGACCAGGTGTGATGCCATTCGGCCCATTCTAATGGCATGATAGACTTTAATCTAATTTGGATCCGGCTAGTGCGCAACTTGCAGCAATAGAACCAGAAATGAATCTCAGAATCTCACACGTCAGATCGAAATATCTTCTCACATTTATCTAGCCCGTTTATCTGTATGCTTTGACAAGTGCACAATAAATTTTATTGATAACTTTCTCAAATGAGTACTTCGGTTGGATGATGAGACTTATATTCTTTCTATTAAACTTGCAGGTCGTATTTGTACAGACGAATATCCGATTGCCTGTTTTCACAGGCCATATCGAAATAACGAGTGGGTGTTGATTTGTATGATTCTGTGTGATTTCAAGCGGTCTCAAACTAAAATATGGTTCAGACGATTTTTTTCATTCTTGACATTTCATTATTAGCAGGTGCATAAATATCAGGTTGATACCAGGGACGAGACAGGACTTTCGGTCTTTCAAATTTCAATTCCGTCTCGTCCCTGATTTGAATGTTTATTGAGCAATTTTTATCTTCATTTTTTGAAATAACAAATCAACGATTAGACTTAAATCATCCTTTATTGTACGAGTATTGGAAAAGAAGTCAGAAATAATTGTTCTTTGTGATATTTTATGTCTTGCAGCAAAGATAGTTGTCGCACGTATAGCCGGTCTAAAATATGCTATTAAAATTTGAAGCGTTTCTAAACTCGTACTTCACACAATCCATTTAAGCAAGGGCCACCAGTTTGACCGCTGGGACAAATCTAGATTTGTATTGATTTTTGACTTTAAGGATTTATCGCTTACACTTGTTGTGGGGCAGCAGACGTTGTAATAGCATGTATAATTACTCTGAATTAAAATATTTAAATGTCGTATAGGAAATCGTCACACAGGGCATTGGTTCAGGTTATCGCATGAGCCTACACTTTGAACATTATTTGGACATTGATTCTGAATAATATGCATCGAATATCAGATATATAGACATTATTCTTAATGATGACCAAACTTGTTGGCAATTAGTAAATTAAGGATTGGAGGAAGGATTGCCATTATTATTGACATTGCTGAGAGCATTGTAGAGGGTGAGCTAGGATCAGAAATAGAGTTTGATTAGAGACAGTCCTTCTATCCGTCATTTACTAACTACTACTAACTTGATAATTGGCACAACAATCTCCATTTATGCATGTATATCCATTCTATAAAATATGAATAAACTATGCAGTAGTAAGGGAACAATTTACATAATTACACTGTCCATTATTACACTTGCCAGCATAATGAGTTCCATTGCACGACTAGATTTTATTATTTCGTGGATATATTTTTAAAATCCTACGTCAAGAACGCGACAACAAAAATTATTATCCTGGCAATAGTATCCAGCCTATATGATGAGAATTATGTAGTGAATTATTCAATATATTACTGGACACATTCCTTCAGCACAGGGGCCGCTTGTTTTACCATATGGGCAATCTGATGGCTAAAATTGAAGGTAGGAATCTGGAATACTTTAGAATTCTGATTTCATACGTCTGGCGGAGGACAACAAATATTGTCGTACTTTGAGCAAGTAGAACCACCCTAACAATAAACATGTATTTATTTTAAGACATAAAATCAAGAATATTTACGGCACACAATCCTCCGAAACACGGTCCCTCTGGTGGTCCATAGGGACAACCTGGTGGCTTAAATGTTTCAAAATCATTCAAATTTCGCGATTATTAAGAATTGTCGTCAATTTTCTCTCGTCCTAACCAACCGTAGATGACACTCCAGGCGGTGGATTAGTTGGGCATAATTTACAAGTGTAGGCGCAATCTTTGGCTTTTTCATCGTCACTGTAGAAGCTGCTTGAGCAGAAACCTTGTCGAGCCCAGTTGGGACATTTAAAATTGGAAAATTGATTACTCTTGCCGATAATTTAAATTTTACTCGGTTCGTGCATCGACACATGCTGGAGGCGGAGTGCAAAGATTGCAGGTCACTGGACAGTGGCTGAATCGTTTGAATTCGATTTCAGGCACAAATTATAAATAAATGATACATTTCCAACATCTGAATCAGATCAGGGTCTCGACACTTATCTTTAAAAAACGCGCAGTTCTCCGTCGGATCGTCTTGGCAGACGCCGTCCACTAATGGTTGGAATAGTGCTAAATTTGAATAATGATGTATAGTTTCTCGAATTTCACGATACCGATTGTTAGTAGAGCGAATAACATTTTTACGTCAAAACTGCTCTAGTATTGAATAGTCTGAAAGGAAATAAATCACTAATAGGCTTATGCACTTTTATATCAGTGAAAAGAGTTTAAATTTATAAAATCATCTCACCCTCAGGCGCATTCTTTTTCTTCGAATTGATCAATGCAATGACACAAATATGCTGATCTCAACATTTATAAAGCAATTCCTACATGGAAAATGCCAAACAACCAATCTTTCATGTGATAAAAAGGACGGAAACATGTATGTAGTTTTGAAATTGAAATCGCAGTTTAGAATGAATAACATTTCAACATTATTTGGGCCATAGATTTAGAGGAGTCCGTAGCGTTGTCCACCAAAGTACACCAAGTCATTAAAAGTCACATATTTTTTACCAAAAATGAGGTACTATTTTATTTTTACCATAATTGGCAAAAATTGACATGAAAAACCCAGTCTAGATCGACGATAAACCTTTTGCAACGGGTCTGTGCCAAACATCAGCCCATAAGTTTTCCCTGCAAAAACCTGCACAAGCAGTTTGAAGTTTGCGAAAACATTCATCTAGAAGTTCGGAAAATGCCGATTCTTTTGCTCTAAATCAGCTTTTATTTTACTTTTTCCTTGTAAAATCTTAGTTGCATCAGAACATATTTTCTTGAGCAAAGAATAACAGCGGAATATGGTTCTTTTGAACCTACTTGCGCTTTCTAGGATAAGGCCTGTAAAGCCGTGTAAACACGAAAATTGCACTTTCATTTCACAAAGCCACTTTGCGCTCCATTTACATACACTATAAACGCGTCATATTCGTCCCTTCTTTCTCGCTGCTGCATATTTTCCTCGGATTTTTTTTTCGAAAATAATCGTTTCTCGATCGATTTATCAGTTTTCCGTGATTATTGATTTTTGAGACGATTCCAGACGTGCCGAATGTCTGAATTCATCGATCGACAGGCCGAGGAGTCGGACAGGTTCGAAAATTTGTTTCTCCTTTCAAATTCTCGAACTCCCCCGATTTCAAATTTGCAGCACCCTAAGTTTGTAAATTTCTGGAAAAGGCCACTTGAAAATGATTTCGAAATATTCCAGGACAAAACATTTTAAAGGAATGACAAAGAATTTAAAGAAAAAAAACGAAATTTTAAAATTTCCAGGGATTCGACAGACGATGAAGCAGAGGGAAGCAAGCAGGGCGGAGCGGCGAATTCGGACAGTGGGTCTAAGAGCGGCAGAAGTGCCGCGAACAGCGGCGAGGAGTCGGACGGAGGGCCCGTTGCCAAAAAGCGCAAGGTCGACAAAAAGAAGCGCGATAAGAAGAAGAAACGCGTCGTCGAGAGCAGGTAGTTCTTTCAATGAAAATGTCTATTTTTTATCGATTTTGGTAAAATTTCAGTTTTTAGATCGCTCTGAAATAAAACAAATTCTTAGTGATTTTGTTAAAGTTGATCTTAAAATTTATAGATTTAAAAAAAGATCTTTCTTGAAAGTCGATTTTTGCAGTGACGAAGAGGAAGACGACGTCGAAGAAGATGAGGACAAGGCCAAGGAGGAGATGAAGGGCTTCATCGCCAGCGACGATGAGATAGAGGAGGAGGTACGGGAGTTTCGATTTTTTTGTTTTTGAAAATTCGCCCATATTCAACTTGTATCTTCAAAACCGACTGAATTTTCACAAATCTTTAAAAAATTTGATGAAAATCCAAAGAAGGTGGGAAATGATTTCAGGGAGAAGACGCTGGCGACGACTCGAAGTCGGAGAAGTCGAACGAAGACGAAGACGACGATCTGGTAAATCATATTCATAAAATAATATACGATTTCTAATAATGGGCTAAGCTTGGCTATATAATCAAAATATTCCTATTCTGGAAAATTTTGATTACAGTATTATTAAAATGAACTTATAGTTTTAAATAATGATGAATTTGCTTAACACAGGCCGACGACCTCGATCTCCTTAGGGAGAATCAGGGCATGGACAAGAAGACGCGCGTCCACATCTCCGATTCCGACTCGGACGAGGATGACATGACCAAGATCGGCAAGAAGCTCTTCGGCGATAATGTGAGGGTTTAAAACTGATACCTTTTTAAATAAAAATATCTTTTTAATTTTCTGAAAAAAACTGAAAAATGTTTGAAGTACCATTTCTGTAAAAAAAATTAAAGTACGAACTAAAACATCTATTTTCTGGAAAAAAATGCGTATTTCAGGAAGATGACGGAGAGCGAAGCGAGCGCGGAAACGACGACCGTCGTGAAGACTACTCGGATCGATCTGACGAGGATTCAGAAGACGACTTCATCGTTCAAGAGCAGGGCCACAGAAAGCGCCGCCATCGCGAGCGAAACGCCAACATTCCTGCTGGGTGGGTTACTGTAATTTAGGAAAAATATTGTAGTTATCAGAAGGAAATACTGGTTTTCGTCCAAATCTGGTCCTGGCTCTCATTTTCTCATTCATTTACTTTCAAACGCTGTCTTTGAACCAAATTATACCAAAATTCACCTAATAATGAGAGTCGAAGCAGCCATTGTCGTTTGATTTGCTCATTCCTAAACACTACCACAGCGTTATAGTCACTTTAATTCCGTCGTCATCTAATTCTAGATGCCTCAGGAAAAGGAGGAGCGAGAGAACGTTTGAAAGTGGGAGAGCGAATGAAAAGTTAGAAAAATGAATGTCAGAGCCAGATTTGGATGAAAAGCGGTATATTCAATTCCCCAGTCCCGTTTTAATTTTCATTATCTATTAAAATTATTCTTTTTTCTTCTTCAAAATTTTCGCTTTTTTTTTTTTTTAAATTCCAAATTTTCAGTGCTCTGGACGACGCGCGAGAGATTTTCGGCGTGTCAGATTTCAACTTCGACGATTTCTACGAGGACGAAGAGGGCATCGAGGAGGGAGATCTCGAGGACGAAGAGGAAGAGGTCATCGAGGAGGACGATGAGGGACAGGAGATCAGGGTAGGTTTTTGGAAACAGCAAAAATATTCGTATGACAACAAAGTTTGTCTCTTTGTCATCTGTTTTTATATGAATAATGATGAGAAGTCATTTCTTTGTCAATGACAAATTCTATCGTCTGTTGTCGTCGTTGTATCGTAAAAAATAGTGAAACTGGGACATTTTTATCTGCCAGAGACGACGAACGACATATTTTTGAACAAATAGGAGAAAAAATGAAAAGTCGAATTTCAGGTTCGCCGTCCGAAAACCCGCGGGAAGAAGAGCACGCTGTACGACACGCTGGATCCGACCGAATTGGAGAAGGGCTTCATGTCTGCCACGGACAAGAGGATCATGATCGAGGATCTGCCTGAGAGGTGCGGGTTTTTGAAACGTTGGGAAACAGGAATATTTTGATTTTACTGCAGAAATTGTATTCTCTTTAAAACATCCCACTTTAATCTTAATTTAAACATTTTCTTGAAGCTTATTTTATTTTTCCAGATTCCAAACCCGTCGCATTCCGGTGACCGAGGCTACTGACGAGGAGATTGCGCAGGAAGCGGCCTGGATTCTCAAGTACGCATTCAAAGAGCACACCATCACGACGCAGATCGAGTGCGACGCCACCAAAAAGTTGAGGGAGTCTCAATTTCAGGTAATGCATTTTGACACGGTTTTATCCAGTTTTATACAAATTTATTCGTTTTTTAGAAAGAGCTCGACAAATTTTGTTTTTCTTATTTATCTTCTCAATCATTTTTCTCCTGAAAACTTCAAAAATCATAAAATGACATCAAAGTTGATTTGGGATAGAAGTTTTAGAAACAGCAAACTTTCATTTCGAGTTTAAAAAAATTCGATTTCAGAGAAACTACGACATCGAACAGCAGGTGCTCGGCGCTATCCGGTCCGCTCTCCAATTCGTCAGGGCTAAGGGCAAGGAGAATTATGAGGTGAAAAATAGTTTTTGCAAAACAAAATTCATGGCCTTTATTTTTTTCTCGAAAATTTCCCTATTTTGTTTTCGTTCCAATTTTATTGGACTATCAGAAATCCTAAAGTTGGATTTATTTTCACTGGAATCGTGGAACTTATTTATCGAGTTTTTTTTGGAAGTTTGAAAAATCTAGGTGCCCTTCATCTACTGCTACCGCAAAGAAGCGATCAAGGATCTGAGCACTAATCAGGTAGGGAATTAAAGACAACGTGATTTTCGAAAATGACGAATCAAAAATCCAGGACATCCTGACTTTGGACGACCTCTGGCGAGTATACGAATACGACGAGAAATGGTGTCATCTCAACAGCAGGAAAGTCAAGGTTAGGCTTCAAAGTTCAAAGAAAAATGAGCTATAAATGTCAAAATATTGAGTTTTTTTCTTTTTTTAAATTCTAATCGATGAACTAGTACTTTTGAAAATTTAAAGTTGCGAATATTTTAGACAAGAAAAAGTAGTAACCTGTTCTCTAGGGTATCTTTCAAAAAATCTTCTCCATTCGTGACGAAGTCATAATGCAAATTTCACTCGTACGACCTACTCCTACGTATATTTTCGAGTCTGACCCAAATGCCCCCTATATATCTGTTCCAGCACTCAATGACCGCGTTACTAATCAAATTTGCAGTTCATCGAGCTGATGAAGCGCATGCAGCTGTTCATTCAGGAAGTCGCTCAGCACGAATACGTCTACCGCGAGATCTCCTCCGAGGATATCCAATTGTATGCCAGTTTTTATCTTTTATTCGTTTGAAACGCATGCTACAATAATAGTTCATTAAAATTAGTTAGTGAAAGCTATTTTAGAAAGATATTCAATCTTTTATCTGCTTTCCTTAGAAACGACCAAATTTTCAGAGCCGAGCGCATCGATTCTATTGAGAAGTTGATCGACATGAACGCGCAATTCCAGGTACGATTTTTTTTTGTTTTCAAAATTCTACAACCGTCATTTTTGGCCAAATATGCTAAAATTTACACTTTGGAACAAAAAATGATTCCAGATGTACTACGGCAACGAGATCAGCCGGATGCTGGAATGGGAGAAGGCCAAAGAGACGTTGGCCGCGATCGAGGAGGGCGGCGATGACGCCATCTTCACCGCCGTCTCCGCTCACTACAAACTCTCCACCAGGAATGACAAGTTCCAGGTAAATTGAGAATTTCGAAAAACGAAAAATGCCAAATTCAAACAAATTTGCGATTTTTCAACCTCAAAAATTCGATACTAGCTCTCGTCCCATTATTAGGGATAGTAATGCAAAACTATCTGGGGGATAATTCACCTCCTAAAGCATATACGCGGCTCGAAAATCCCTAAATCTGAATTCAAACTAGAGTAGTTGCGCATCGCAAGATGGCATACAAATATGACAAAAAATGATTTTCATCTGGAACAAGTAGTAGACGGATTAAAATTTGTCCCGTCTTGGGTTTATTTGAATAAATATTGAAACATAGTGAATTGAAAGATAAAACCTGTGATTTTCTTATTTCTTTCAACATTCTTTCAGACCTGTGTGAACAACGGCATCGGCCAAATGGTGCAGAAGTTCGGTCTGACTGCCTCCCAGGTCGCTGAAAATTTGGAGTGGAGAAAACATGAGATCGAGCAGGAACAGGTATGGTAAATTCGAAACTTATCCAAAAATTCTCGTCAATTTTGGGTAGCCAATGTTGATAGTGAGTTAGTCTACTTTCCAAGAGCTTAAAATGACTAATTTTCTCTTTAAAAATGAGAAATTGAAAGATACTTTTTTAGATTTATTTTATTAAAAAATAATATTATTTTTGAGAAAACTAATAATAAAAATAAAATCCTGAGGGAAAAATGCTTTGATTTTCAGGTCTCGCCCCGCCTCGTGGCCGAAGAGCTATGCACGCCGGTTTTCACCGACCCGGAAATGGTCATCAACGCTGCTGTCTTCATGATGGCCAAGGAGATTAGTAGACATCCGCAGGTTAAACAAATTTTCGAAAATTAAAGCTAAAAACTAAATCCTCGTTTTGCTATTTTATTTTATTTCGAAGCAAAATCTCCCTTTTATATAGAGCTCTTCTGCAAATTTATATATTTTTTGAAATTTTTAAAATAAGTTACTTGTAAAATACATTTGCAATTCCTACAAAGTTTATTGTTATAACTGTTTGAAGGAATTTAAAAAATGAAATTTTCAGGTCCGTGAATTCGTGCGCCGCATCTACAGAGACCGCGTGTTCATCAACGCGAAGCCCACTAAGAAGGGCAGAGAGCAATTCGATGAAAACAGTCCCATTTATGAGAAGAGGTAGGGAATTTCATGTTTTTCTGGTTTTTTAAAAGTCTATAGTTAGAGGTAGACGAGAACTTGAGTAAGAATAATGAGGGATAAGGCACTTCATCTTTTCGTTTATTTATTAGTTACCTTGGATAATTTGATGACGCATATCACAAAGAGGACTTGAAATGAGATTTTCTAGCTACTTTCTTTTGTTATATATTCTGAAAGAAGTTGAAATTTCAGATATCTCAAGGAAAAACCGATCGCCATGTTCGAGAACGACGAGTATCTCTACTTTCATCAGGTAATTTTTCCTCTGAAAAACGTTAATTTTCTGAATCTTTCTTTTGAAAACTGAAAATATAAAGAAAAAATAATTTGTCAGATGGTGAGCGCGGGTCTGATGGAGCTAATGTTCGGCTGCGACAGGGACGGCATGGGCCGAGGCAATTCCCTCATGGACACCATCCTTCAGGAACAGCCTTTCAAAAAGGTAGGCATTTTGAAAAGTGCAAAATTACATTGTTTTTCTTCATTTTTATCATATTTTTTAGAAAGTTCTAACAAGGATTTTCTAAAATATTACTTGCATGTAAAAATGAACAATTTTTGAGACCTTCTTATATAATTTACACGACTGTCTGAAAAAAAAACTAAAAATAATTATTAAAAAGTCAAAATTCAGGACGAATTCTCTGACGTGGTCGAGGAATGGAACGTGCTTCGTGACAAGGCTCTCCACATGGCGATTAAGGAAATGCTCCTTCCTTATTTGGAGACCGAAACAAAGCAGAAGATGCTCGAGGAGGCACAAGAGGCTGTTACCAGGGTAAAAATACTTGTAAATTAAGAAAAAATAGGCTTTAAAATGATTTTGAATGAAATTTTTTTTCAAATTGGAACTGATTTCATTCAGGATCCGATATTTTATTATTATTTCGAAAAATTTTGTTATTACTGCTAGAAAATTCAAAAATCACTTAATTTATCTTTCAGTTTTAAAGAGGTTCAAAGATTTTACAAAGTGGTGAAATTTGAAAATGCTTCATTTATTGACATTTATGAAAAATGATTTATCTTCAGAAATGCAGCCTACACATCAAGAACAAGCTGAAAACTGCCTCATTCGTGCCGAGCGATGAGATTTTGGAAGAGGACACGGAGGACTTGAAACGGAAGGGAGAAATTAGAGTAATGGCCATCGTTTACTCCACTGATCCAAGTAAGTTTCAAAAATCTCACTTATAAGCATCAAGACTCTTGAAACTGATTGTTCAACTATCTTGAGCCTATCTTAAATTTGCTTTCAAGACACGTTCTTTGTAAGTGACGAATTTGGAGGGCGCGAATTGTTCAACCAAGCGAGGCGTTGTTCAAGAAAATGTTTTATTGAACAACACTACAGACTCACGAATTTTAGCTGATATCCAAATCTGCCGTGTGATAGATTGAACTGAGGTACCAGCTCGTTTGCTGACGAACTCGATTCTTACAAATAATGTGTCTCAGACACTTCTTCCAATCATTTTCATACCACGTCTATTTGTGTCTCACTTCATGAGTATAAATCAGCGAAATTGCTGCGAGCTTTGTTCAAAGCCGCAAATGAATGAAGAAAATTCGGGCTTTATAGAGAGGCCCATTTAAATGAATCTGAATTATCTTCAGAAGAGGCGAGTTTCGGTGCATTGGTGAACGAAGACGGCGTGGTGACCGAGTTCGTCAAACTGCAACACTTCACGAAAAGGAAATTCGGTCCGCCAGATCACGTCAACAACAAGGTTGGATATTTTGATTTCTTGAAAAAATAAGCTTCCTTAAAAGTTCATTAGTTTTAAAAGAGTCCTGTTTATAAAAAAGAAAGACTTCGTCCACATTTCAAGAACGATAAAAAAATCATCGATATCTGACTATCCAGAAAAAATCGCAGTTTTATTACGATGATGATAATTGTTTTTCATTTTCAGCGCGAAACGATGCTGGAATTCGAGAAATTCTTCGTCCGAAATCGGCCTCATCTGATCGTCCTTTGCGCGGAAGACATGGAAGCACTTAGGCTCAAGGTTGTTTTCGTTGAAAATAATATTTTCGAAAAGGTGACATCTTGTCGGGGATTTGAAAATTCCCCTTAAAAAGTAATGCTTGCTTCCACGAAAAATGATAAAGTAAACATTTTTCGAGTTCTAAATTTGCAATTTTCAGCGCGACCTAGAGGAATCGCTGGCGGACATTCGGTCGAACTTCCAAAGCGGCAAGGACAAAATCACGATCAACAACGTGCCCGAGGTCTACCTCATGGACAACGAGCCCGCCAAGATCTTCGCCACGTCCAAACTCTCCATGGTTCGATAACCTTTCCTAAAGATTAAAATTTTGAATAGAAAGATCCTATTTCCACGAAATGCACAGCCATTATTTTATTTGCAATCTCAACGTTCTGTTATAGAGTTTTGAAAGGAACTACGTGTCGAGAAACATAGAAGAAAACTATCTTTTTAAAAAAAAAATGAAATTTTTGATATTCCAGACGGAATTCTCGGATTTCCCGGATCTGCTGAAACAAGCGATCTGTCTGGCTCGCCTCGCACTCGACCCCCTGCCCGTATATTCCTGGCTCTGGAACGCGGAAGACGACATTCTCTGTCTCAAAATGGCGCCCTTGCAGAGTGAGGTCGACAAGGTTGGTTTCTAATTTTGAAATTTTTTTCGGAAATTCAAATGTTATGAAAAATGCCAGAAATTGAAAATTTCTATCTTCTGTGCAAAACACCAAGTGAAAAATGTGTTTGAATAGAAAAAAAAAGCGCTGAAAGTCATTGGGATACGTTTTTTTTCATTTTATAGTCATGTTTCAATTTATTAGATTTTCTATGACTAAAATCACGTTTTCATTTTCCTTGAAACACATGAAAATGCGAATTTCAGGAATCCCTGAAATGGGCGGTCGCCAAGGAACTCATCAGCCAGGTCAACGCAGTGGGGGTCGATTTGAACAAGTCAGATTTTGTTTCACTATATCTATTTTTGAAAACGAAATTTTTTTACAAAAAAATAAATTTTCAGGTGTCTAGAGTACAACCACTACGCCAACACCCTGCAGTTCATAGCCGGTCTGGGTCCGCGAAAGGCCGCCTACATCCTCAAGATACTCAAACAGAACGACAATCTCATCGAGAGCAGGTTTGAAATTTGTTTAAAATAGATTTCAAATAGCATATTTGAATTTCAACTAGAAATGATTGATATCAACAAAAAACATACCTGATAAAGACTTTGAAGGAGTGGAAGTCGAAAATGTTTAATTTCAGATCCAAACTCGTGATGACGTGCAAGTTGGGCCCCAAAGTGTTCATGAACTGCTCCGGGTTCATCAGGCTCGATACGGCTAAGGTGGCATTTTTCGACTATTTTTAAATCACGCTAAAATGGTAGTTTTTCACTCATGTGAAACTATGGACATTTTGAAAGGATTCTGTTTTTTCCTCTTTTATCAGTACTATTTTTCCATCAAAATAAAAAAAGCAGGTTGAATTTTACAAGGAGGTGAAAATAAAATAAAATTTGGCAGATCAGCGAGCGAACGGAGGCGTACGTGGAAGTGCTGGACGGCACGAGGATCCACCCGGAGACCTACGAATGGGCCAGAAAAATGGCTGTCGATGCCCTAGAGGTCGATGATTCGTCGGGTTGGTTTTAAAATTTGTATAAGCTGATAAAATTCGAAATTACTCCGATAAAAGTTAGGAAATAATACGTGTTTTGACAAAATAGTTTTGCGAAAAAAATTCGATGTTTCAGAAGTTACATAAATTCGATACTTTACGATTTTACTAATTGGTCAATGAGAGAGTTATAATACATCAAATGAAAAATCATATTTTTGAGACTAATTAGAATTTTGTTGCAGACCCAACCTCAGCCCTCATCGATATCATGGAGGCACCTGAAAGACTCAAAGTACGGCGATATTTAAAATAGGTTTCAGAAAAGATGGATAAACTTCAAGCCTTTCTAAAATTCGATAATACTTAACCTTATGTATTCATTAAAAATTTAAAACAAATTTCACAAAAGGTGCATAAACCAAGTGTTTTCATGGCTCGGTAATACTTTACACTATAAACTTGAAAACAAAGCAATGAAATTCCCAAAAAAAACCATGTAAATTTCAACGAAAATGATGACTTCAGATTTATTTTAGATTTGATAATAATAATTTATCAAAATTTTTTAAATCAGTTCATACATTTTCCCTTCTTACCAAAACTATTACTCGAAAAGTTTGAGCTTTTTAAACATGGTCTATAGAAACATGCATTTTCCAAGTTGTCTAAAATGAAATTTCAGGATCTGGACTTGGATGCTTTCGCAGAGGAGTTGAAGAGACAGGGCTACGGCGAGAAGAAGGCGACCCTGTACGACATTTCGAACGAGCTCAACAATCGATTCAAAGACCCCAGAGAACCGCTCGTTCACATGAACAATTCGGTAGGGAAATTAGCATTTCACTGAAAAAGAAAAAATAATGACTTCGTGAATTCCTTTTGAATTTTAATCGGCCAAAATATGTTTGAGAAATTGTTTTTTCTATAATTTCCTAGAAAAATGATATTCCGCTTTTTTACACTATCAATGCGCTATGAAGATTGAAAATAACCGAATCATGCTTGAAAAATAGCATTTATCAGAAGAGAAAACGATTCCTATGTTTCACAAAAATTTTAAATTGAGAACGAGCTACTAGATACGATTTTGATGACGAGTATCATAATAAAAAGAAAAACTTGACCTAAATTTCAGGAGCTGTTCGATCTTTTTAACCGAGGCATCAAGCCTCTGAAAGTCCGCCAACTGCTCAAGGGCGTCGTCGTCAACGTGCAGTACAGTAACAAGAAGAAACCTCAGGTTGGAAATTATTTTCAGGAATTTCGAAAAATGAAATTTCAAGAACTTGAAATAGATTCGATTTTGAAAAACTTACTTTCTTCTTATAATTTTTAAAGCTTTATTATCCTTACTCTAAATATCGCGAGTATTTCATTCCTCTTCAAGTATTCTTGAAATGATGTTGAAACTTTGAAAACTTGAAATTTGGTAAATAGTTTTTCAAAGTCTATAAAATTTTCCTAAAAATGAACTGAAAGTTATCAAAATCTAAATTTTAATCTGAAACTTATAAAAAATAACCTCAGGAACTTCCCATTGCCTACATGGCGGATGACGGCTATTTCCACTGCCCTCGTTGCAAGGTCTTCAAGGCCACCAATCCGACCGACGTTAAGGATCACCTGGAGATCAACAACGTCAGAATGGTAGGGTTACTGTAGTTCGAGAAAAAACCAATAATTCTCCAATTTCAATAGAGCGTCATTTCTGGCCCAACTAACGATGATTTTTGTATTTTTTGAGAAAATCGTAAATTTTTAAGGAGGCATAAATAATAAAGACGAAAAAAGCAGAATTTTTTATTTTAAGGGTGGCTGTCCCGGCGACCCGGTCGGAATCCGCGTCCGCCTCGACAACGGCATTGTCGGCTTCGTGCCGATTCAGATGATCAGCCGCGACAGGATCGAAAATCCGCTCGACAGAGTCCAGGTGTGAAATTTTATTTGAAAAATGTGTTTTTTCGGATGTATGTCGTTGCGCACAAAAATGATAGCCGAAGATTGTCAGAATGAAATTTGAATTAATTTCTGCAAGATGTACATTTTGCACGCAAATACATAGATGGTATCACTTTTGTGCCCGATGAGTGTTCCCCTTTTTCAGCCCAACCAAACGGTCTCCTGCGTCGTGACGGACATCGACAAGGACCGATTCAGCTACAAATTGTCCACTAGGTCGACGGATTTGATGGTGATTCTTTTAATGAAATTTTAAAGAAAATCGATCATTTTTCCTTAAAAAAATTGACAATTTTTGACGACAGAAAATCTCGAATTTGGCAAGAAAATAATGATTTTTTAAAAATATTTCCCAATAAAATTCAAATTTTCAGGACGCTAGCCGGGGCGTGGAAGACCGCGATCGATACTTCGACCTGGAGACCTTCGAAAACGACGAGGCAGAGCTCAAAGATGCGTCAGAAAGGAAAAAGGTGAGAAAACAGGTTTCAGAAAAATTAAATATCACGTCATAGCGAAAGTTGATATGAAGAATTTTCGATAAAATAGTAATCAAAATAGAAGAAAGGCTAATCTTTGAGAGGAAAAATATATACTAAATATGTTTTAACAAAATGGAAAATTCGGACACTTTGAAGAAAGGTTGAGTATGGAAAATATCTTGCTTAAGACTAAAAATGAAATCTTGAAAAAATCATATGCTTCAGAAGGCAACGAGCTACGTACGCCGTGTCATCAAGCATCCCTCGTTCTTCAACGTCGGCTATGCAGATGCGGAACGAATGCTCGCCAAAATGGATCCGGTAAAATCATTTCCTTCACTTTATAATTAAAAAAAACTTTAAAATTATGGACAAAAAGTGTCATTTTTTATATTGGAAACCTATCAGTTGTCTTACTTTCGAATAATTTATAATATATATCCAGTTTTTACCTTATAATAACGATTCCTGTTAGCCTTTAAAAATTTTCTTTATTTTTGAAAAATGATCAAATTTTGCAGGGCGAAGCAATCATTCGTCCGTCGTCGAAGTCGGCGGATAAGTTGACGATTACGTGGAAGGTGGCCGACGGTGTGCTGAACAACGTCGAGGTCGACGAGCTCGAAAAAGACAACGTCTTTTCGAGAGGAAGACGATTCAGGATCGGGTACGATTGAAAACTTTTCTAATTTTTCATATCACATCTCTTTCAAAAATTGAATTTTATAAACTCTCTAAAACTTATATTAGGAAATATTAAATTAGAATAAAGAGGAGAGTTTATTGGAACATATAGTATTAAAAAACTTCTTTTTCAGAGTTCCTCATACGGAATTTTTAATTAAACAAACGAAAAAAGCTAATTTTGGGTACAAATAGATTTATTTTTGCAGCAGTGAAGATTTCGAGGATTTCGATGAAATGTTGACGCGATACATTCAGCCAATGGCCACCTACGCCAATGAGGTCATGACTCACAAGGTTAGCATGAGATTTGTCGAATTTTTCATTTTCACGAAGTTCTAACCCATTTTGAAGAAAAATAAAACTTATAAGTGTTCAGTGCTATCTGCAAGACCACTATTTCGAGCGCGACAAGGAGCCCATTGAGATGCGACTCATCGATGAGAGGAGGGCCAATCCTTCCAGAATTCCGTAGGTTTCCAAATTCATAAAAGCGTAATTTCAAAATTTATACTTTGAATAAAAGTGGGGAAAAAATCTAATTATCTAAAAAACTCATCGTACATATCATTTTCTATATTTATGCAGACTTTTCATATCTTTAGAGCGCACATTCAACGCATACATGTATTATTCGTTCGAAAATAACATCAATTTCTAGCTAATTTGGACATTTTTGAACTTTCAAATTTTGAGGTACGTGTTCTCGGTGTCTCGCGACTATCCAGGCAAATTCATCCTCTCCTACTACGTGTCCGGAAGGTGCCGTCATGAGTACTTCTCTAGTAAGTCCATTTTTCGGAATTTAAAATCAACTATGAAGAATTCAGTTTTCAAAATATAACATATGCTTCTTTCAATCTTCTTATTGAAAGTCAGAAATCCTGCTCAGTCGCGAAATAGCTTGTAATTATCAATTTCAAAAAGTAACTTCTTAAAACTGCCATTATGAAACATTATTCAGGTATTTAATATTTCAAAGATCTGGATTTTGCAACTTTTATCTGAAACCTATTTTCAGTGACTCCCGACGGCATGAAATTCCGTCAGACGCTGTTCAAGTCGCTGGAAAGGATGATGGGTTGGTTCAAGGCCAACTACAGACAACCGCCTCCTGGAATCAGGGGAGGAGGGGGTAGGTTTCTAAATTTGCTTAAAAAAATCAAATTTAAAAATGATCATTCTTGTGAAATATTGTGATTTTTAAAGGCTTTTTTAGAAAGATTTATTTTTGGAACAATTTGAAATTCGAAAACAATACTTTTGTGAAAATATCTAGGCGAGACCATTCTTATTGTTTCTAAAATTGAAAATATGGATTTTTGGAATTTAGAAGATTTTGAAAATAAAAACAATTTCAGGCTACCGCTAACACGGTTCTTTGGCCCTGAAGCTTCAAGTCAATTTCTTCTTTTTTGAAGCCAAGTTTCGACTCGATTTAAAGTCAAAGTGGTAACCACTAAATTTTGATCGAGGAGAGAATTTATACTGATTTTCTCGAATTAAACAAATTAGCATAAATTCTCCTTGTTTCTCCTGTTATTTGATTTCCTCTATCTAGTGCGCATTTTGTTTAAAAAAAAACTCGAAAAAATCCAATTACTTTCGAATGGGTCAATTTCATCATTTTATTCTTTTTTTCTGGTCAATTTTGCAAAAATTGCTATCTTCTTTTTTGAAACACAAAGTTAATTTATTTTCTACGAGTAGTTTGTCATTTGATAATTTGAACATTTACCTTTAAAGGAAGCAGACTTTGCAAAATTGATTTTCGAATTTAGAAAAAAAGAAAGAATCTCTAACCTCGTGATAAAGATAGATATTGAAAACCAGCTGGAATAATTTTCAAAAGCTACAAAAATCGATTTTGTAAAATCAGTAAAATGGTAGAATCAAGATTTTTAACGTCGATCTCAAAATCCATTCTCTTTTCCCTCTTCCTTGATTTGTTGATCCTTTTATTTCTAATTCTATTTCTCTTTTCCCCCAAAATTTGTTATCGTTAATCTTTTGAGTTTATTTGCGAAAATACACGTTTTTCGTTGAGATAAATAAAAACATTAAATTTGATTAATTGTTTCGTCAGAATTCTGTATTTTCAGTGAAAATTCGATATTTTCGTTGATTTTGCCAGATTTTGTGTTCAATTTTCAAAAGTTTCAGGTCCAGAATGACAACGAAGAGGGAGCCCAGTCGGAAGAGGCCCAGCTCGTTCGAACTCGTTGAACTAGCACCCAAGGCGTGTCGCTGTGATGTAAGCAGACAAATTACAAAAGTCGACTTTTCCAAAAATATTATTTTCCGAGTCAAAAAATAAAGAAAAATCCTAGTAATCAGGGTGAAGAACAAATTTAAAGATGATCTCCTTATTAAATTTTTAGATTACGGTAGTTTTGTAGGTGCTGGAAGTTTTACAAAAACGCTTCTGCTCGTCGTTTCGAGTGGAGACCCAATTCAACTGGAATCCGTTCGACCCGGATGTCAGAACTTTGCACGCCGAGTACGAGAAGACCATCAGGGAGAAGGTTGGATGTTTTGAGTTTTACTAAATAACTAACTGAAGACCCTTATAGTTAGATAGTTAGGAATAGGGAAGTGAAGGCTAGGGTGAAATAAAAGTAGGAAGAGTAAGGGTCCTTCAGATAGTATTTACAGTTTGTATTTTTAAAGTTGATATTTTATGTTGTTTTTGAAAAAATTATGAATCAAAATTGACCAGAACTTACTAATTTATAGATAGTGAATATGTGAAACCTACTATTATGAAAATTAATCAATTTTGTAAATAGATGATTTTTTGTTGAAAATAAAAAAGTAAGTTCGATCTAAAATTACCGGCAATTTGTAAAGTTCGTAAGGTAGTAATGTCTCTAATCACATGCTATTTCTCTCCTAACTCACCTTATCCTTTTCACTTAACTATGCCTTACTACCTCACGAGCTTTACAAATTACTCCAGAACGCCCGCTACGAGCAACTGTCGAACGATCTGCGAAAGGCGATCGACACCGGGGATCTGAAAATTGTCAGTTCAGAAGGTGCCAATTATACACATGTATATTTTTAAATCTTATTTTTGCAAGTTTTGAAGTTAAAGAATTTTCATTCTTTTAAAAATTTCAGTTTTTCGTGTCTTTCTTTTCCTAACGTTTTTGCTTTAATTTCAGGTATCGCTGTCCCCGTCCAAGAGTGGATTCTCCGCGTGAGGGCCCCGAAGATTCTCAACAAAAAGGACAGATTGCAGAACACCATCAAACTCGGTGAAAGTGTTCAGGTGAAAGAACTTTTCGAATTTTAAGATAATGAAAAATTGAAGAAAAAATCGCGTCAATTTTTATCGATTTATACATTTCAGGTAATTCGCTACTGGCTGACCTACGTGCACACGGCGGGGATTGACTGGTACCTGAACGAGGAGGATAGCATCAAACGACTCGCGCAGGCTTTCGGGCCGGGTAAGACCCAATTACCATCTGAAGAGCCACAATTTACTTTGAAAATTTGGATTTTATCAAAACTCATTCGGGAATCATTGAATACTGACACGAACTAGTTTTCTAAAATAATCACTAAAGAAATGTTGAATTTGTTTGCATCGAAATTTTCTTGAATATCCCTGAACTCGAAGTTCAAATTCTATCCATTTTGTAAATATAAAAATTTCTTTTTTCAGAGGGCCTCTTGGAAGTATGCCAACAGCAGAGTGCAAAATGGAGAAAATCGTTGCCCGGGGCCAAAAAAGAATCTCCTCCTGAAAAACCCTCAGATTTCGAGGACGCCCCCACCACTTCGGCTGACTACAATAATGACGCGGCAGGGATGAATCAACCTCTTCAGGTAGGGTTTAGTGGTCAATTATTTATTTATTATTAGGAAAGATGAATATTTAAAATTTTTATGGCTACTTTTACTTTCCAACTTTCCTATTCTTCTCTGAAGCAACTTTATAAAACTGCATAGTGTATTTTTGCCTAGAGGTCTTTATGAAAGATTATCATATCTTACATTTTGTTCCAAAAATACTAATTGTTTAGATTTAGATTTCAAGAATTTCCCCCCAAAAAAAATCAATTTCCGCAAAAAATATTGTTTCCAGATTTCGTTGGATTCATTTTTTGATGGAAGTGTGTTGGACAGAAAATCTCACGAGAAAAGTGGCCAAAATCAGCAGGAAACGGGAAAATCTTGTCGAAAGTCGATCCAGATTCAGCAGATTCAAGCGGACGGACTTATTCCTGATAGGCAAATAAATCTGAACGAAGCGGAAGAAGATGTGCAGTTCATCGAGCAGGTAGTTATTATTTTTCAATTTTAAAAATAAATATACCAGCCGGTTTTTTCTTGATTATTCTTTATCATGTGTTGAAGAGAAGTTTGAAAAAATATATCAGGTTCTAGATAATTTTTGTCTCTTTTAAAGTTGATGGGATAAAGAGTAAATTAAAAAATAATAAAATCTGAAATTTCAGAAGTCTCCTCCGAAAGTCGACCTGGATCAAACACTGGTTGCTGTTGAGAACGAAGAACAGGAAGAGGGCAGAGAAAACGCGATTGAAGAGATGAATTCGCAGGTGGTCACCATTTCTTCATTGTCTAAGCAATTTGTAAATGTAGAGCTAATGAATGATAGAGGTAAAGAGAGACACAAAGAAAAAGAAGAAATAAATATGCATAGAGCAAAGAATGAAACGGCTATCCTTTACTTGTTTGATTACTAATAAACATGAATCTGTGAAGGCGAACCTGAACGCGAGCGGGGAGGTCGAGACGTTCACGCAGTCTCTGCTCCCGCAAAACTTGCACCACTCGTTTCTCGCTGACAATGATGATCCGTGGTCCGATCAAAATGCGGGAGGAATGCAGGTTGGAAATTTCTTTATCCAAAAATGCACATTGTTGACAAATTGATGGTTTTGCTCATTTCTGAAATAAAAATGGAGAACTATGACAGATTTGATATGGAGGTTCTCAGTTTTTGGAAATTTGTTCGGTATGTAAATGAACGTCAGTAAAATTGCGACTACAACGATTTGAAAAAGTTAAAGAATCTTTTAAACGTATCAAAAATTCGAAGTTCAGGAAGAGCGGGAAGTTGAAGAAATCGACTGCGAGGAGATTCTCCCAATGTACCAGTCCACGCCTAAAGAAAAGGCCGACAAACTCAAGTGAATTCTTTTTTATTTTTAGTTTTTCTTTTAGAACTTTGTTTCATTTTAATTTTAGGCTAGAATGTGCTCGTTTTTTAATAAGATCTTTTTTCTAATAAATTCTTTTCTCATTTCTTAAACTCACAACCTTACAAGCCTTAACCTTTGAGAACATCCTGTATTACCATAAATGTGTGCAGAGTAAAAGGAACTCATTGTCTCTTGCCTTTCCTCATTATTTCTTACTCTCCTTATTATTTTTCAAAGGATAAGGCTTGTGAGACCGTGAAGTGTTAATTGTTATAGAAAAAGTTGCAGTTTCCCCTCGAACGTCAAAATTCTGAAGATTGGCGACAAAGTCACACCCATGCCAGACTACGACAACATGGATCAGAACAAACTCAATGTGAGGCGATCTTTCATTTTTGTAAATTTGTAAAAAAGAATCCTCACTAATCTTATCAAGCTTCACATTTTCTCCAGTAAATTTTATCGCGTTTGAAGCATATCAAGTTTAATAGTAATGATCATTATATAAATCTCTTGGAAAATAATCCTCCCTTCTATCAAATGAGATGCTCAAATAAAATGGTTTTGTTTCAGATCGAACTCGCCAAATACGGTATGCGCCCGAAGGTGCCGAAAAAAGCGAAGGCTACGCTGAAGAATATCTACGAGCAATTGCATCCGGGTATGATTTTTGCAGCAAAAAAGTCAATAATTCCTTTTTCAAATTTGTTCTTTAAGGTTTTTCGTCGAAAGAATATTTCTTGAGAAAAGTAAGAAAAACGAATTTTTCGAACATTAGACAAGACTCTTTTTCAACGAATTTTTATTTTCAATAATTTCTGATTTATACAAATTTTAGTGATCGACCCAACCACTCCCACCGCCCGCCCTCTTCGACCACTGTTTACAGACGAAGAGGAGGAGGAAAAACCAAAACGAGCCGCGAAGAAGAAAGCCAATGAGCAGGCGGATGGCACTGACAAACCACAGAAATTGGGCAGGAAAAGTTCGGGAAGCAAAAATCAAGATGCAGGTTGGGCTTTATTATTTCTTGAAAGAACAAGTATATTTTATGAAAATTTTCTAAATTATGGCATCTTCAACTTTTAAAGCGAGATTTTTGACATTTGGCCACCTTATGTTTCAAAAAATCAATAATTTAGAAATCGAATTCCGATTTTCAGGCAACCCCTCTGCGGATGATGGTTGCAATTCTGGAAGTGGTCCAATCACCCAGCAGGAAGAAAAGGACTCGGCCGAGTCGGACGACGACTTGCTCGAAAAAGACGAGGACGACGAGGCCGAAGGCGACAAGACTGGACTCCATCTCGAGGCTGTCATTGATGATTCGGGCGTGCTGCCTAAGGTAAGGGATCTTTTCATTGTCAATTTTAAGGTAAAAAATACGAACGTAAACCTCATCTAAATTTTGAAGAAAGAAATGCATGATTTTATTTTTTTCTGAAGTTATGACAGGGAAAATTGAAACTTGAGATGGAAAGTTCAGGTCTAATTGAAGTCGGAGCTCAAGAAATTTGCGATTTTTATAATAGTTAAAATAAAAGAAACGATTTCAAAGATAGATGAATATTTGTACAAGTTTCTTTCAACAATTTTCCAGGACCTGCCTGGCATGCAGACCGCGTTCACGTTCTGGCTGAAGCGGGTCGAAAACCAAGATCTCTACCTGAAAGTCCTCGACCAGAGCCCCATTCCTTTGGTGGGATTTTTGCTGTTTTTCTTGAAATTTGAAAATTTTATCGTAAGAGCTAAATTCCTTCATGCATATCTTACTTTCTTCCAATATTCTCTCGTAAAAGAAGCAAAATTTCCAGGGAATTCGATTATTCTACCCGATTCTTTTCTTATTTTCTAATAAAGGAAAGGAAAACTCCTGCTCGATCCTATGTTTCATGTCTTAAATTGCAAGATTATAGCTGAAATTTGCGAAAATAGAAAAAAATGAAAGGTCAATTTTTCAGGAAGTTCTACTAGATCGAACGGCGAATGCAGACTCTTCGGTTTGTGGAATCACAAAGAAGGCGATGCCAACGCTGCTCGACTCGCTCGGCATCACTTTCGCTCTACCGCAGGTGGCACAGGGCGGTCCGAGGGTTGCAGCCGCCGGCAGACGAAGGGCCAAAAGAAAATAAATTAGAGTAGCCGAGTGGTATGATGGTTAGTCGGAAAATTGGAAAATTTTGCAAAAAAAAACATCATTTCAAAACGAATTTCAGGTTTCAAATATTTCCAGCTTTTTTTTTGCAAAAATTTAAATTTACCTCTATTCATTGTTCCGATTTTATGTGAGTCATTCGTATTACCTCAATTTGAAGGAAAGTGAAGAACTCCCTTGACATATCAAATTTTCCTCTTATGTTAATTGTGGGTTGACTTGATGATGAAAACGGGAAAAATGTTACTTATTGTACCTTTCTGTAAGAAATAAATAAATTATTGTATTGATATTAGAAAAAACCGTAATAATTGGAATTTAGTTGAATCTTCAGCACGTCATTGCGTCACAAAGTGTCGGTGGTGCATATTATCTTTGGCTATTTATAACCCTGAGGTAGAAAGCACAAATTTCGCTCATTCGGTGAAGACAAAATCATAGAATTTTTCGTCAAAAATTCTAGAAAATCTAGAAATTTTATGAAGTGGTTTTATATATTTTTTTTCTAATTATTAGATATGCTACTAAAAGCATTTTTGGCTTTCTGAACATGGCCAGAAACACGATGCGAGCCTGTCAAATCGTACAGTGGTGCAATAAAATGTGTAAGATGTTCCTATATGCTTCGTAGGTCTTATTCATTTCTCCTCATCGATTAAAAGATGTATTTTTGCTTTCTTTATGTTTTGGTAAAAAGAAAAATAAAATCTTCAGATACAAGCGGACTTATGAAATCCCTTATAAACAACGTGCTTCAATGCGAATTTACATTCAATTTGTTGTGATACTATGCGGTCAAATTGCAGAATGGAAGGATGGCTTTTGCCCATTAGCACGAAAGAAAGTACTTATCAATCTGAATGACTTAGGAAAACTCTGAAACAAAGTCTTATAAAGCATTGCTCTCTTTGAAATCTCCTTTCTCTTTCGTATGCAAAAACAGGGTGCAGTTAGTTTTTAACGAAAAATTGCCTGCAAAAAGTGCATCTCGCATCGTCGCTTTCAGACACCCATATCTCGGATTAGACTGATCCATCTTTCAAACGATTTTCTGTATCGGAATTCCAAAGAAACTCTTTCATCCAGTTTAATTAGGGACTATGACTTTTTCTTCACATTCGGAAAATTGCTTGCGTCCTTTAGATATAACAAAAAAATTCCTCCAATTTGACATTCATCCTAAAGCATTTAAATAGCTTGCGCTATCGGTCTTTATTGTTCTGGTTCTGATCTATCCCTCTTTCCTTCATTAGCCGGTGGATTTTTCTCCTTCTCATAATCAGATTGCCTTTAACTGGACGTCAATGCCCTCTCACCACCATGATATGCTGAAGCGTAGTGAAATAAGATTAGCCGAGATAAATTCTTTGAAAGACATGCAGACAAAGTCTCTCAATTTCTTATTTTTTGCCTTATAAATCTTCCCCCAATCAGTCGCCTGATGATGGCTTCCATTCTGATAATCGATTAAGGAATCCTCGTTGATGTCTCTTTTTCAATGCTCCCCAACTGGCATTGCGCGTCTTCATCACTTTCACTGCAGGGAAGGCGTCTGTTTTTGGTGATGTTTGACCGAATTAGAACAATAGATCAAGCCTTCTTCAATCTCACATTTTAAAATGCTATTTCTGTGACGTTGAGAAACATTACGAGCGGAATTTGGGCGAAATATGAGAAGAAAGCGCAGATTATGCGCGGAGCCCCTCATTTTTAAGCGGGCAAATCTCTCCGAGCATCATACCATTTATCTCCTCAATTTGTCAAATCTTTAAAGAATCTTGAAAAACTTCTCTTAGCAATCGTCATCATTTTCAGGCGAGCGAACGTTACCAGTAGCAGTAGCTTCCACGTTGATTTCTGGACCAGGTACAGATGAATCTTCAGATGGAACGCTGCAACTGCTGAAATAAAACCATCTTGTGGAATCAAGTCTGTTACTGTACGATCTTCGAGCCCAACTATTTCCCCTTCGATCCCCCCAGACGCGACCCACGCCTGCCCCAGGTATAAGACTTGCAATGGATACGAAAAAATACTCACCGCTAATGAAATTTCAATCAGACAGAAAAACCGGTCTTATAGGTCTTTAATTCTGATCCTTCCCGCGAAGTTGATCTTTTGTGTTTTGTGTTAACATCACATCTCACAATAATTGAATTAGACTGATTTATGATATTTAGCATTTTTCAGTTGAATAAACCTGCAATATTAATTCAATCCATATAAATTTCAGACTGTAAACACATGGGGCAACTCATGGACCTACTACCCTCCTGACAATGACCTGTTATGGGTAGGTTTGAGATCTCTTGATTTGTCTTCGTGTTATCTCACTTCATATTCACTTTTAGTTTCTATCAGTTTCTGCGCAAAATCGAAGAATTTTCGTGTTAAAACTGGATGAAAGTCATGATAGACGTTTCGCCCCAGTTTCAAGATACAGAATTTCAGACCCTTGGCGGAGGCAGCCTCTACTATACCGTCGATGAGTTTGGTGCCTTCTTACGAATCATCGAGTCGAATTAGTGTTTCAAAAGGGCTTCCACCGAAAAGTGCGTCTCCAACGAAAAATTGCTGCAACTTGAGAACATTCGGAGTTTTTGTCAACGTGAAGCGAGACCAAGCCTAACAATTGGTAATTTTTACCATTCCTACACAAATCGAAAATAATTACTCTAAAAATCGCTAAATTAGTATTTACAGTATCGTGCAAAAGTAATGGATAATGAGCATTTTCTTATTATCCACTACTTTTGCACGGTACTGTGCGTGATTTCCTCTATATGCAACAGTCACACTTAAAAATAATTTACGAGAAGTTGACTAAAAGATAATGAAAAATTGTCGACGACATAAAGTGAAATTTGTCAGGCTAATAGCCGACTGGACTAGGCGTCCGTCAGCTTCATCTTCTACCGTTTTCTTTATCAATTATCATTGACTCTCACCGCTTTCTGCTTCTCTCTCCTCTCTCTCTCTCTCACTATCTCCCCCAATAGTATAAAAGCAGTCCTAGGGAAGACGATCGCCAGAAAGCCCTTGCGATCTACCTCCAGTATATTTTCTTAACAAGTTCTTCTCTGTAACTTGTAATTAACCAAGTTTCTATCAATGCGACCGGTGTCATAACTATATTTTCGTTTGACGAAAGTTCTCCTTAATTCTGTATAAAAGGAAGCGAGGCTTCTTCTTCTC
>LIAE01010459.1:8999-60454 GCA_002287525.1 Diploscapter pachys | reverse complement strand
GCTGAGATAAATTCTTTGAAACACATGCAGACAAAATCTCTTACTGTCTCTTATTTTTTGCTTTATAAATCTCTCCCCAATCAGTCGTCTGATGATGGCTTCCATTCTGATAGCCGATTAAGAGACTCTCGTCGATGTCTTTCCGTCGTCTTTTTCAATGCTCTCCAACTGGCATTGCGCGTCTGCATCACTTTCACTGCAAGGAAGACGTCTGTTTTTGGTGATTTTTGACCACGTTAAGACAATAGATCAAGCCTTCTTCAATCTCACATTTTAAAATGCTATTTCTGTGACGTTGAGAAACATTACGAACGAAATGGAAGTGCAATTTGGGCGAAATATGAGAGAAAAGCGGCAGAAGCGCAGATTATGCGCGGAGCCCCTCATTTTTAAGCGGGCAAATCTCTCCGAGCATCATATCATTTATCTCCTCAATTTGTCAAATCTTTAAAGAGCCTTGAAAAACTTCTCTTAGCAATCGTTACCATTTTTAAATGAGCGAACGTTACCAGCAGCAGTAGCTTCCACGTTGATTTCTGGACCAAGTACAGATGAATCTTCAGATGGAACGCTGCAACTGCTGAAATAAAACCATCTTGTTGAATCAAGTCTGTTACCATACCATTTTCAGGCCCAACTACTTTTCCTTCGTTCCCCCCAGACGCGACTCACGCCTGCCCTAGGTATGAGACTTGCAATGGGTACGAAAAAAATACTCATCGCTAATGAAATTTCAATCAGACAGAAAAACCGGTCTTATAGGTCTTTAATTCTGATCCTTCCTGCGAAATTAACATTGTGTTTTGTGTTAACATCACATCTCACAATAATTGAATTAGACTGACTTTATGATATTTACCATTTTTCGGCTGAATCAACCTGCAATATTAATTCAATCCATATAAATTTCAGACTGTAACACATGGGGCAACTCATGGACCTACTACCCTCCTGATAATGACCTGTTATGTGGTAGGTTTGAAATCTCTTGATTTGCTTTCATGCTATCTTCACCTACATCCACTTGTAACTTCCATTAGTTTCTGCAAAATCGAACAATTTTTATGCTGAAACTGGGTGAAAGCCATGATAGACGTTTCGTCCCAGTTTATCAAGATACAGAATTTTAAACCCTTGGCGGAGGCGGCCTCTACTATACCGTCGATGAGTTTGGTGCCTTCGCCTGTCAACGAGATGGTCCACCGGGTGCCATGCCAGCAAGTTTCCACTCCCAGGAACAGTGGGATTATCTCATTTCAAGTGAGACGGATTTTTACGAATCATCGAGTCGAATTAGTGTCTCGAAAGGGCTTCTACCGAAAAAGTGCGTCTCCAACAAAAAAGTGCTGCAATTTGCGGACATTTCAAAGCACTTTTTTCTCTCAAAAAGTAGTTTTATGCCTAATACGTTCTCTATGGAAATCTTAACTTTCAGACATCCGGATCGACCTACCCATTTGAATTTGGGCTGTACTATGACGAAGCTGGTGTGCTGAGATGGTTGGATGGAGGGTCTGGAGATGTTCTGGTTCTTGGAAGAGACACACGTATAACTTGCTGTCAAAACGGATCAATTTCTGTGTTCAGCATGGCCAACAGTCCTGGAAACGAAAACAACGGCGTCGAAGTCGTTCTTGGACTTACCTGGAACATCATGCTACTCTAATTGTAAGAATACAATTTGATACCAACTTTAAATGATCCAATGATTCAAAAGTCTGTCTTCTGCAAGGCGTCGCCTCCATGATTCTAACCTGAAATATAGAATGATCCTTCCACATGCTCTTTTGAAGATTGAAATTTAGCTATGAAATAAATAAAGCATTTTACTTTTCTTCAGAAAATGGTGCGTACAGTGTTGGTCACATCAATCTAATTCTACACTAGGTCAAACTAAGAAGATTGCGAACATTCGGAGTCGGAGTTTTTGTCAACGTGAAGCGAGACTAAGCTTAACAATTGGTAATTTTTTACCATTCCTACACAAATCGAAAATAATTACTCTAAAAATCGCTAAACTAGTATTTACAGTACCGTGCAAAAGTAATGGATGATGAGTATTTTTCTCATTATCCACTACTTTTGCACGGTACTGTGCGTGATTTCTTCTATATGCAACAGTCACACTTAAAATATAATTAACGAGAAGCTGACTAAAAGATAAGAAAGGATTTTCAACGGCATAAGGTAAAATTTGTCAGGCTAATAGGCGACTGGACTAGGCGTCCATCGGCTTCGTCTTCTCCCGTCTTCTTTATCAATTATAATTGGCTCTCACTGTTTCCTGCTTCTCTCTCCTCTCTCTCTCTCTATCTCTTCCAATCGTATAAAAGCAGTTCTGGGAGGACGATCTCCAGAAAGCCCTTGCGATCTACCCCCGGTATATCTTCTTAACAAGTTCTTCTCTGTAACTTGTAATTAACCAAGTTTCTATCAATGCGATCTGGTATCATGATTATGAATTTGCTCGTGCGACCTACCCCCTCTAGTTTATTTTCGCTTGACGAAAGTTCTCCCTAATTCTGTATAAAAGGAAGCGAGGCTTCTTCTTCTTCTCACATACTGTTCTGATACTTCTCTGATACGATCTTTCGACTCTATTTGGTTCCTCGATTCGACTTTCTTTCTACTGTTCCTTTTTGATTGATCTTGATATCTCTATTTGTAATTTATAAAAATTTATCTCAAAAGTAGAAATTGCCAAAAATCCGAGGAATAAATCATCGACTTTTTAGGTCGCAATACTCTCAACTGAAATGATGAACTTCGCAATCCTTCTGCTACTCTCCAAATGGTCGAATGCCTGTCTGACAACACCGGACATGGACCTGCCTCCTGTCCAGCCCACTACTGAACCAGGTAAATTATCACTGTGTATTAAATGAATTTCCTACTTTTGAAAAGGTCAGCTACATACGGCTTTTCCAAATTTTGCCTCTTTACAGTGAATGTGGAATGGGCTTATAATTCAATCTGGTCTAGATTTTTTGACAAGTTGGCCATCACATTGTTTTTGTAAAATCTCATAATCGTCGGTTCAGACTACCGACATTAAAGTCTAAAGTAAAGCATAAAATTGCGCGAGCTCAACAACAATAGATATAGATACGACGGTGTCCACATCGACACCTACAACCACGTCCACGTCCACATCGACGTCCACATCAACACCTACAACCACCTCCACGTCCACGTCCACATCAACGTCTACAACAACTACATCAAGCACCACAACAACAACTACAACTACACGTAATCCTTGTGTCCCAGATCCAGGTTCAATAGCTGATTATTCCAAGTCTTACCAATTTTTCAAGCTAACCAAAATTGGTATCATTAGACTCCAAATTTTATGTAAATAAATAACAGATGTCTTTAGTTTCAATTTGAGCCCAAATTTTGGTAACTACCTATGAAAATATTCTCGTATCATTTTCTTGAAAATTGACATTAAATTTTGATTTTTAGCTGCCGACCCTTGCTTCGCCGGTTCAGCTCCATTAGCTAATTGTCGTAAGTCCTAACAATTTTTCAAGTGAACCATTTTATTATCAATTAAAGAGGAAATCTATTGCCCGAGTCCATAAATTTTATGGACCTTTTTCGGAGGAATCATTTTGCTTTCTGGGAAAAAAACTACTGTATATGTTCCGAGAGATTCGTGAATTCCGTATTCATTCATTAAATTCGATTCAAATTCATATATCAAATTTGTAGGAATAGTATATGAATTACCAAAAAGCGCTATCACTTCTTTTTAACCGAACCTAACTATCAATATCAAATTTACATGAATAAACGACCAAATCGTCTTTCAAAAATAGAATCATCTTACTCTTCCTCAATAATAATTCATTGTGATCGAAGAGTAAAGGGAAATGTCTTCTTCTTCTTCAAGTAAAAGAACTTTTCAAATCTAAATTTAGCAATTTCAGAGGCACAATGTCCTCTTGGCTGGGAATTTGTTTGCGGTAAATGCTATCAGGTAATAATTGAATATCATTTTCGTTTTATAAATAGCAAGGATTTTACAGAGGTTTAGTGGTCAAATCGAGTGGAACACGGCAGATATGAACTGCAGGGCATTATGCGCCCCAGGAATGTGCCATCTACCAAGACTCTACAGCCTACAGCAAAACCAGGACTTGACTACTTACGGTAAGGGATTTCATAAGAATTTATTAATGTATAAATTAATTTGGAACATTCGACTTCTAAATTGCGTCTTTTTTCATTTTGCGGCATTAATAAGACTGTACTCACAAAGGAAGCTAATGGTTAGAGAGGCCAAATCAATTTTCAACACTGATTTTAACGTTTAAATTTTGTATCAGTCTGATCATCGAAACCATGCTGATCTCAAAACTCTTTAGATCTCCGAAAATTATCTATCCTAAGTAAATCTATGATCATCTTTGTAGAGCGAACCTTTCCTACTGTAGCCTTCCCGAAGTTTTCGGACAATAAACTCACAATCAGCCTACTATTTATTAACAGATGTAATTTAACCTAAAACTCATCCAAATTATGTTGAAACTGGCTAAAATTTCTGATTGGCTAAATTTTACCAAAAAATAAACAAGATAACTAAAATTGTCTCTGATTTTCTCATTTTTCAGCGAATTGGGTCGGCGGTACGCTTTGGCTTGATATACGTATAGTCAATAATGATATTGATGTGAGTCATCATTCTATTTATAGGCAACTTTGAAAGTAGGACGATAGAAACATACGAAAATAGTAAAGAGTTATGGGAGGGTAGACTAGAGCATCTTTTATCATATTATTTCGTATGTTCCTACGATTTATCGTTCTACGCTTCCAGGTTGCCTACTATGATTAGTTCAAGGATGTTTGTTTCATACTTTTCATCTCTCTGTATTTTTACCTATAAAAATTTAGACTGTAGAAATCGGTGGCGTGCTATATCCGTGTCCCCCCCTTTGGAGTCCTACGTAAGTGAAAAGTTTCTTGTAACCATGATTTTAATTGGATAATTGAATCACAAATTTATAGCAAGAGTATCCTCGACTTTTTTTTAGAGATTTGGATTAGAACGGTGGGCATGGCTCGTGCTGAATCCGCGAATGTTAAGGTTTAGTCGAAATTCTCCTATGACGATCGCGACGAATCTCGAACACTCGCGCACATCAGCACAAGTCATGATCACTACATAAATCCAGACCTCGAATACATATAAAAAGAACAAGATATAATGAATGATTGAACTTTCAACTAGTGGATAGTTATTAATTATATTTAGGGAGCCGAGTAAGAAATTTAGTTAATTGCAACGGAAGAAGAGTTGATTTTCAAAAATGCATAATATCGCAATACCAAATCTCCATATTTTGTAGTAGTGCGTTTATGAAAATCAGTTCTTCAATTTCCCGATGCGCTTTACTAAATTCCTTCAGATGAGTCGCCCCTGACTGCTACATGTGTTCATGTGAGTCATATTTTAATCCATTAAAATGTTTACCTTTTATAACAAAAATATATCGTTGCACAAAAATGAATTCATTTATACCGAGTGGACCATTTTCGAAAGTCTAGAAACTATTTTGTTTTGTTGAGAGCTTGTAATGTTATTTTGATGAATTGCCGTGATCACCTATTTCTTAAAATGCACTTGACTTCTCTACTTATAAAAGAGACTTTGAAGCTGACTTAGATCAAGGAAAAACGAATTAAATGCAGAAATTAATAACAACCCAAATGCAAGTTTTATAATGAATATTTTAGCTATGGACAAATGAAAGATGGGGCAGCTATTTTGTAAGATTAAGCTTAATCGGTGAAAATACGAATGCCGCAAATTCTCTAATAGAATCTTTTTTGAGAGGTTGAGAATTAAAAGCTCCAAGATATCTAATTACAGGTTTTACGGTATGAAATATTTTAGTTAAAAATAACTAGAAAGTATGTATGATCAGATTTGGGAGATTTGACCCGATATTAGATTCGCTAGTTTACTTCTCTTATATTCTGATGTCAAATAATCCAAGAACACTGGCAATGGTATTTCCCATTAAAAGTAACCCATCGGGTCGAATATTTTCAAGTCTGTGTATAATATGCTTTGGTAAACGAGATCTTCTAATCATAAAGAGGAGAGATTATTTTTTAAAGAAATATCATTTTCGATTACTAAAGGCTCGTGAAAATAGTTCAGAAACTCATGAATCCTATAAAAAATAACTCCTAAAATCATATTCAATATTTAGTGCGACAGTACTTTTTTTGGGGCGACTTATTATATCTGCGAAACGGACGAACGAATTCTCGCGTCATGCTCTTGATTATCTTTCTTATCTGATATTTCATTTTTCGAATAAAAACTGTATAAATAATAAATTATTTTTATCAAAAAATTGAAATGAAAACAACTCGAAAACTATGGTTCATTAACAAAGTTGCTTAGCTTTTCAAGAGCTATCGACTGGTGTATCGTTTGAATTTTTTTTCAAAAATTAGCATAAATCTTCATTCAATAATAAAAACGTGGTTTTTATCGAAAATTTTATTCTCTACTTAAAACGGATAAAACGATCGTTTTTGAAAATGGGTACAATAGAATCTACTTTTTGAACTAGTGAGTTTTCCTACCAGACTAATACAAGATACAATCTCTACCGAAATGGTATCACTTTTTCAGAACTTTCATCAAAAATAGCTTACCATATACGCAAAAGATAAAATTGTCGTTTTTCGACTCATGAAAATCAAGTGAAGAAAATTAGAATACTACTCAAAAATGGGGATACAATCATTTTACAAAAATTTGATAGGGAAAATACCAGATTGTGTAGTAAGATGGATTTATTTTTGATAAAATTAGCAAAAAAATTTAATTTGGCACTACAAAGGGTTTACCAGAGAAAGAAATGTGCCAGGAATCCTAAAATCTAATCAGCATTTGACTTTTCGAAGAATTCAGGCCAAATTATAGGATTTCCAGAAAGAAAATTACATTTTTATAATCATGAAAAGGGGGTGGGGTAGAATTTTTCAACATTTGAAAAATCTGTTTATTTGCCGGACTTGACCTCCTTCATTCGGTTGAGGGCGGAGCCGGCCTTGAACCATTCGATTTGCTGCTCGTTGAACGTGTGATTCAGGAAGATTTCGACCTGCAAAACAACTTTTGCGGTAAAATTACATCTCTCATTCTTAGTTCCGCGCACATTACCGATTTCTTTTTATTTTTATGAGATGCAAGTTCAAAATTTGCTATTTTTTTTCTATTAGCGATAAAATCGCATTTTTAAAATTAGCTCTGCCCATTGTTTTTATTCTTTGCGCTAACCTTCTTTCCGTCCTTCTTCTTGATGACAGCCTTGAGCTGCTTGCCAGGCGCGAAGTCCTTCAGGCCGACGATCGAAATCTGCAAGAAATCAACACATTTTGTTTAATATTTCATATATTTCGAGAATATATGTTTTGGGCCGAATTTTGAGAAGTCTGGTTTTGGGAAAAATGCTATTTTTTAGAGAAAACATTTGAAAATAATGATTTTAAACGAGATTTTCTCGGACCAACCTTATCGGAGGGTTCAATCTTGTCGTAGTCCGAGGGGTTGGAGAAGGTGAGCGGGAGCATACCCTGCTTCTTGAGGTTCGTCTCGTGAATGCGCGCGAAGCTCTTCACGATGATCGCGCTGAAAAATCGATATTTCCTATTCTTCCCAATGTCAGCTAGTCAAAGCACTAGAAATTTCTATTTTGAAATCTCAATTTTTCTTTCTAATTTCGAGATCGGGGAAATTTTCTAGCAGGAACACAAATTTCATGAAAAGTTAGGATTTCTTTTCCATAATAATGAAAAGATTTTTCAAAATTTTGCAATTTCATAAATTTTCAGTTCTTTTCTGGAAAATAAAATAAAAATAAAAATCTGACCGTCCTCCCAAATGTCTTGGCTCGAGAGCGGCATGTTCTCTGGAGGATCCCTCGCCGTAGTTCTCATCACCGACTGCCACCCACTGAAAATTAAACATCAAGTTCGGATTTTTAAAACTAAGAGCAATTTCTGAACTTTATTGAAAATTTCACTCATTTTTTTTACATCTTATTCAAGTGTAAAATTTAGTCCAAAGATTTGTTTTCCCCGAAAATTATACCTGTACGCCCTTCGCCTTGTAGTCGCGGGCTGTTTCTGGGACTGGACCGAATTGGTCGGTCGTTTGGTTGCGGATCTGAAATTTAAAAAATTCTTCAGAATACCATTTTTAATGCCAAATTTGAGATCTGAGGCGATTTGTATGAAATTTAGCGAGGAATCCGAGTAAATTTTGTTACATAGTGTTTCAGATTCAAAATAACAAGCAATTTTATGCAACTTTTCAAAATATTCTTATTTTCCTACTCTTCTAGAAGATAGCATAATACAAATTTGGATTTTCTTTAATATTCGTTTTTTTTTTTTAATTTTTTATTTTAAAACCCGCCTTATTCATCTCGCCGTTCTCGGAGTTGACGGCGGTGAGGAAAAGGTTGTTGGAGATGTTGTCGAGATGGCCACGGTACTTGAGCCACGGTCCTGCAGCCGAGATGTGGTCCGTCGTGCACTTGCCTTTCACCTGAATTTTGATTTTTTTTTTTTGAAAATTCAAAAACCCCAACCTTGATGAGAATGGTCAGGTCCTCGAGGTCCTTTCCGTCCCACTTCTTGAACGGCTCCAGCAGCTGAAGGCGGTTGGACTTCGGGTCCACGATCACCTGAAATTTCATTCTTTTTTAATTTTTAATTTTTAAAATTTCCCTACATCGCCTTTTCCGCTGGACTCCTGATATGTATCCTCTCCCGGGTCGTATCCTTTCGGGGGCAAATCGATGCCGGTAGGCGGCTTCAGCTTGAATTTCGAACCTGAAAAATGAAGTTTTTAATCATTTCTTTAAATTAAAAAAAAATATTTTTTTCATTTTACGCTTTCTTTAACATTTTCAGAATAACTTCTTCAAGCGAAAGTTTTTCTTTTCCAATTTTTAATAAATATTTACTTTTGAGAAAAACAAGAATCTTTTCCGAGTAATTTTTCAAAAAATAAAATTTGCCCACCATCCTTAGCAGTGAGCTCCTGTTTGGTGGGGTCGAAGTCCAAGGTTCCGGAAATGGCCATCGCAGTGACGATGTCTGGGGAGGTGACGAAGCCGTGGGTAGCCGGATTGGCGTCGTTTCTTCCCGCGAAGTTTCTGTTGTAAGACGTCACGATCGTGTTCTTCTCTCCCTTCTTCACGTCTTGACGATCCCATTGACCTGAAATTTTCTCCTAGAAATATATCAGATTTATTGTTTTCTGTAAAAGATCTGAAAATTCAAGATAATCGATAACAATCTTCCAAAAAAAATCTTTCAAAAATCAGATATTTGTTTTTTGATAATATTCTACGAAAATCACAAAATTTTTAACAAATCGACTATTATTATTATTTTTTTAATTTACCAATGCAAGGTCCACAGGCATTCGCCAAGACCAGTCCTCCGAATTCGCTGAAGATTTTCGAGATGCCGTCTCGCTCGATGGTCGCTCTGATCTGCTCGGACCCGGGCGTGATCACAAACTGCGACTTCGCTTTGAGACCCTTGTCCAGAGCCTGTTTAGCGATCGAAGCAGCGCGAGTCATGTCTTCGTAAGAGGAATTGGTGCAGGATCCGATCAGAGCAACCTAGAATGTTTCGGTTGCTTTTATTCGAAAATTAGCGAATGATTCAATTTTGCTGAATATCGGTAAATAGCATTTTTTTTCTTCAACAATTACTTTTTTTCAATTTCTTCCGATAAAATAGTTACTTTTGCCAGAATTTTCATTTTTTTCCAAAATAAGTTATTTCAAAAATAGAGAATTCTTCCTTACCTTAACATCCAGCGGCCACCCGTTCTTCTTGGCGTTTTCCCCGATTTTGTCGATGCGCGAGGCCAGGTCGGGCGTGAACGGACCGTTGATGTGCGGCTGGAGCGTGTCGAGATTGATCTCGATAATTTGGTCGTAATGGCAGCCATCGTCGGCCGACAGGATGCTCTTGAATTTATTCGCCTCGTCAGCGATAGTCTTGCGGCCAGTAGCCTCGAGGTACCTGAATTTTCATTACCTTTTTTTCTTGAAAATTTTGTTTTCCCAGTCACATAATAAGAAGAAACTTTAGTAAAAGACGTTGCGAGAAAATAACTTATCCGAGGCTTTTGGTAAGCGAATTTCAAAGGAGAAATATCATTGTTTTTATAGAATTCATTGAATTTGCGGGGGAAAGCCCTACTTTCTCATCGACTCGTTGTATGGGAAGACGGAAGTGGTGGCTCCGATCTCAGCGCCCATGTTGCAGATGGTTCCCATGCCGGTGGCCGAGATCGAGTCCACTCCGGGGCCGAAATATTCCACGATCGCTCCCGTGCCGCCCTTCACCGTCAGAATGTCGGCCACCTGGAATTAGGCTTTTTTCCTTATTTAAAATAGATAGATCATTTTTGTGAGATAAGTTTCAGAACTGTTTAAATTCAAGTGATCCTTTGACTTTCCCAATAACTTGGACTTATTGGTATCAAAAAATCAAGAAAATCTTCAAAGTGAATTCACCTTGAAAAGAAAAAGTTCAAACCTTGAGAATGACATCCTTGGCGGAGGTCCAGCCAGAGAGGCTGCCGGTGAGTTTGACTCCAATGACTTTGGGGCACTTCAGCTCCCACGGAATGTCCGCCATCACATCCACAGCGTCCGCACCTCCCACGCCGATGCACAAGCCACCGAGACCACCTGGAATTCCATTAATTTTCTTCTAGAAAGTTTTTATATCGATTCTTTTAAACTTTTTGAATTCTCCGATTTTTCATGTTCCAGAAAAATACAGACCTCCATTAGGGGTATGAGAGTCGGTTCCGATGAGCAGCAGGCCGGGGAAGGCGTAGTTCTCCAGAATGATCTGGAAAGTTATTATTTTTTTTTTAAATCTATAACTTTCTGGAATATATTTCTTTAATTTTTGTCTAATTCTGAAATTTTCTACAATCATTTTGTACTTTTCTTAAAACCTGACTCCTTCGGGAATCTTATTAGCTTATTTTTCAATTCCCGAATTTTCTAGAATCTCGATTTTAACACATTTTACCTGATGAATGATTCCCGAGCCAGGTTTCCAGAAGCCGACGCCGTACTTGTTGCCGGCAGAAGCAAGGAAGTTGTAGACTTCTTTGTTGATGTCCTAAAATTTTTAGTCTTTTTTTTGTTTAATTTTAGCAAAATCCCAAACCTTAGCTCTCGACAAATCCTGAGGGCCTCCTTTTTGCGCCTCGATTAAGTGATCACAGTGGATGGTGGAGGGGACGGCGACCTGAAAAATGCATTTTTAATAAATTTAATTTATATATTCTATTTAATTTTATTATTCTTCTTCATTTATAATCTCGTTTATTTTTAAGGATAAGGATCATTTCTTTTCATTTCATTCCATTCAAAAAATATTTTTTTTAATTTCAATTCTCTTTACCTTAGGCAGTCCGGACGAGATGAACTGGAGCATGGCCATCTGCGCCGTGGCGTCCTGCATCGCAACTCTGTCAGGGCGAAGGCGCAGGTAGCTCACTCCTGCAAAATTTTGAACTTATTTTATTATTTTTATACCTTTTATATAAAAATTAGAATATTTTTCCCTTTAAAAAAATCGTCTCTACAAATTTTGGTCACTTTCCTAAAAAAAACTTGATCCCTTGTTCAAAAAATACCTCTCTCGATAGACTGCGACTGGGGCTGATCCAGATGTCCATAGAGAATTTTCTCGGACAACGTCAGAGGACGCTTCAGACTGAAAAATGGTCTCTTTTCTAGTTTTTAGATCTCATTTCAAAAATTTTAGATCTTTTATTTTTTTTAATATCTTTTTATCCTTTCCATTTTACCCATTCAAAATGGAAATCGAAAACAAGTTTCCCCTCTCGCAAACATTTTCTGCTATCGATTTCTCGCTAATCTTTTAGAGTTCAAGGTACAGAGTAAGGAAAAAATAGGATTTTTTGCAAGAATATTGATTTTCTTCATTTTGCTGTTTTGTTAAAACTAGATAAAATTCTGCAAGAACATTGGTTTTCCAAAATTCTTTAAAAACAATTTTTTGAAAAATAACAAATCCTACCGATCCTTGACGACTTGGACGTTCCTAGCGAGTTTCTCGTAGGGCAGGTAGCTGTTGGGTTCAAAGCGACTCATCGCAACATTTCCCTGAAAAAATAGTCATGATGGATAAAAATTAGGAGATCAAAACTCTCCATATTATTTTTGAGCTTTTCTTGTGGAAAAGCTAATTTGATTTCAAATTTTCGAAAATTTTCTATAGAAGTATTTATTTGATCCAGAATCTTCCAGAAAATTCGCGATTTTTCTAGAAGTTCTAGAAACTTTCTTTATTTGTTCCATAAGTTCTAGAACTTTTTTAAAAATTTATTCTATAAATTCCAGAATTTTCCCTACCCTCGCCAAAATGGAGCTATGAATGTAGCGGATGGTGGTGGGGCCGGCCAAGCGGCTGAGTCTGAGAAGCGGCATATTCTGCAAAATTCAAGAATTTTTTAATAAGTTTTTTCTCTAGAACAACAAAAAATCGAACGCGAAAGAAAGAATATTTCAATAGAAGAGAATGATAAGATGAATGAAAAGACTGACCAAAATAAAATTTGCAAAGATAAATAAAAAGATAGAAATGATAAGATAAGATCAGTGAAAAGAATGAGAGAATCAATCGATCTTAAAAAAACAAGAGTTTGAGAAGGTCAAACAAAATAAAAACAACTTTCCAAAATTTGCAAAAATATTTTGAAGGGCAGGGAAATAATGCTGACGATGCATATGAAACTCACTTGCGTGTTTATAAAGGTTTCGAATGATGCAAAATTAAGTTGACGTCAACTTTTTCCGACCAGATCAACACAAAAAATCAAGGTTCGGAAGGAAGTTTGATGTTGATTTTGAATGGTTCTTCAAAAAATAGTGTATTTTTCTTTGGGGTTCTCTCGAAAAGCCTAATATTTCTCTCACTCACATGGGTCCTGATAGGGACTGATAACAACAATGATAAATGATAGGAGGACGGTTAAGAAAGGGGAACAGAAAATAATCAGCCTTTACATTGGGCGGTTCAATCGCACGTGTAAAGTCCGTGCGTCCCCCTCTCCATTTTTCTCCCCCTATCTTTCTCCTGCCTCGCCCTTGCAAGTTCTTTTCGACTTGAAAAAATTTTGGGACGACATTTTTGAAAATCATTTATTTCTTCCGGAATTTCTACCTGTTCTTTCTCCAAAACTTCCTAGAAAATGTCGATATTCAGTCCGTCTTGAATCTAAAATTTTGTTCGGGAATTTGTCGATTTTAGCGCGATTTTTTCTGAATTTTGAAAACTTTGAGATTTCAGGTAAAACTACTCAGAAATGGCCGCTGATTTGGGCAAACTCAACAAAACGCTCTCGGAGCAGCCTTTCATTGGAGGGTAAATTTTACAGATTAAAAGATATTTTCGAAAAAAGATAAAAATAAATTTTATTAGGGTAAACTTACAGATTTTTGAGAAGTTTTAAAAAATAACATTTAGTTTCGAAGTCGGCACGGAGGACGTGAAGACGTTCGAGACCATCAAGGCCGCTCCTGACGCCAAGAAATTCGCCCACGTTGCTCGCTGGTACAGGTAAATTTTTGATTAAGTCTTCAAAAATCATGGTTTTCTTGGGAAAATTCTGAAAATCCAACTCCATGTCTTAGAAAGTAGTGAAATTCGTGAACAGATTTTCAAAATATAATGTTCTCAAGTTCTTTTTTACTTAAAAATAACTTTTTAGAAATATTGCCTCCTACTCGGCGAACGAACGCGCTGCGTGGAGCGGCAGCGCAGCGGCCACTTCTGGAGAGGACAAGGGTGATGTAAGAAAATTCTAAAATAAAATTGGAAATAAATATTTTCTTTCAGGACTTTGATCTGTTCGGATCTGACGACGAAGATGATGAGGAGAAAAAGAAGGTTGTCGAGGAGCGTCTGAAGGCTTACGCTGAAAAGAAGGCTAAGAAGGTTTCTGTTCGATTCTTATTTTTTTTAATTAAAAATACAAATCTGACTAATTTGTTTCATTTTTTCCATATCCAAATTCTTGAAGCAACTCAGATTTTAAAGATTTTCTAAAATATTTCAAAGAAAATTTAAAATACAAAAAATTGCAGCCCGGTCCAATCGCCAAATCCTCCGTCATTCTGGACGTGAAGCCGTGGGACGACGAGACCAACATGAAGGAGATGGAGGATCTCGTCAGAAGCATCGAAATGGACGGACTCGTCTGGGGAGGTGGCAAGCTCATCGCCATCGGATACGGTAGGTCAAAAGAGGGAATTACAGTAATCTTCATCACTGATAATAGCATATTTTAATTTCGGACAAGATATCGACTATTTTTAGTTTCTTATCACTGACAAAATAAGATTCTCTGCTAGCCTTATCACAATGATAAAGGATACCCCGAGAAACCGGAAGATATTTTTTGAAAATCACTTTTCCAGGCATCTCGAAGCTGCAGATCATCTGTGTGATCGAGGACGACAAGGTCTCCGTCGACGACCTCATCGAGCGCATCACCACCGACTTCGAGTCCCACGTTCAGGTACTGTAATCCGAAAAATTATAAACATCTTTTACAAGAAAGAACGGTGTTGTAAACGTCGAGTAAATCTTAGGATTGGAAAAATTATCTATATAATATAGTAATTATTTGAAATTTTGTATCGAAATCCGAAAGATCTAGGTATTACTTATCCGAGATCTAAAACCTAAAAAATTAAGATAATTGAAAATGGTCAAACTTAGGTCTCAGATTTCCAGGGTTTGAAGAATAATTTTTTTTAATAATAATAATAAAATTTCAGTCCGTCGACATCGCCGCATTCAACAAGATCTAGACGACGAAAAATCGTGGTCGATCTTCAAAAATGGTATCTTTTGCCTTCTTTGATTTTCCTTCGATTGTTCTTGTTTTGTTGGCAAATTTTAATTATTTGTTTGGAATAAAGACAAGATTTTTAAAATATGTTCTCTTTGTATCTTCTCAAATTTGGCATGAAATTTGAATTTTTGCTTACAGAATCCCGAAATCGGGCGAATCTAACCAGAAGAAGATTCCCATCGTATTGCCCAACCAAGTCCGGGAGGCCTTCAAGGCCGTCGTCATCAGGGAATCCGCTGACAAACAGATAGAAAAAAATAATTTTTATGAAAGCCGCAAAAATTTCAATTTTTTCACAAAAAAATATCAAAGAGTGATGTTTTGAGAAAAATGAGACAAAAATATCGATTTTTCAAACTTACCTAAAATTGATTTTTTCCAGTACATCAACGACCGCATCATCCTGATGGGACCGAGCAGTCCGGTCGACGTGTGGTGGATCTCCGACAGGCCTGCAATACACGAGGGGAGGGTTAGTCTCGAAATTTGATTTTTTTTAAATTCTAGAAATACGCCTTTTTAATTTTCCAAGATCTCGAAAAATTCTAATTTTGTATACTTTTTCCTGAAATTAAATTTTAAGCAAAGTGAATTTATGGTGCGAGTTCAAATTTACCTTTTTGTGAATTTTTAGAAGCAGCGTTAGTTCGGTCACAAAACCAGCAAAGTCAGCTAAATTTGTCGATCCGACCCGAAGCCAGCTCAATCAAGCACAAAATCAAGCGAAAAACTAAGTAGTGAGGAGAGGGCGACCAGAGTGATAGAGACTGATCTGTAGGGATCAGGAAAATTTTTTTAAATTGGGACTAAAAATTCTCAAAAATGGACTCGAAAAACAGAAAAATACCGTCCAAACTTATTCATTTTTCATTAAATAACATTCGACCATCGCTTTCAAGTCAAATAAACGATTTTATTTCCATTTTTATTGAGTTTTGGAAATTTTAAAATTGATCTCTTTAAGAAATTGTTTTATCTTTTTTCCATAAAAGAGATCAATTTCTTTGGAATGTTTAATTGAATTCAGAGGCACTTTTATGAGAAAGATTGTGATTTTTGAAATGCAACCTTCAAATTTTCAAAATGCAACAAAAAGACTGTCAATCTAGAAAACGATACATTGGTCCTGGTCTAACTGATCCTACACTTTTCTTTTTTGTTCTTCGATTTTTTCGATCGTGACACTGCCGAACTTAGAGTCTTAAATTTTGATTTTTCAAAAATTTGAAGAAAAAAAATTCAAAATACCTCTTCCTCCTCTTCTTGGTGGGGAAAACTTTTCATTATTCGGACCAATTCGTGGAACGTTTCATCGACATTTACTGGGGGGTCCTGAATAGAAATTTTGAAAATAAAAATAAAATATCGGCTGATCCAATAAGTTTTTGGCTGCGAGCACTTTGTTACCAAGAGTGAGCACTTTGTTACCAAAGAGTAGAATAAAAGTGAGCATTTTGTTCCCACGAGTGAGCACTTTGTTTCCAAACGCTATTTCTCCCCTTTTTTCTTCTTATCCTACACTATTTCTGCTTTGGGAACAAAGTACTCACTTTTGGTAACAAAGTGCTCACTCGTGGGAACAAAGTGCTCGCAGCCAGTTAGAAAATGCTAATTTTGTAAATTTTCAGACTTGCCGGATAATCTGAATAAATGAAAAAAATAAGACCTTAGCTGAAGTCTCGATATAGGGCAATTTCAATTTCGCTGCTAACTGCCTGCCTTCCTCTTCGGTAACCACTCTTTGACTGGTGAGATCAATCTGAAAAAGAAATTTTTGTTCGAAAAAATAGAAATTTGACCTTGTTAGCAGCCAGCAGAACTGGATATTCGGTTTGATCCTTGACCCGTAGAACCTGAAAATAACAACAACATATCTTCAGAGTTTTAAATACGTTTCAAAACTATTAAATCGAAACTCCACGCTCCTTCAATAGTCAGTCTGAGTTTCTGTAGCATTTTTAAAAATCAATATTCCTTTAAATACGTTTCAAAATAACATGAAAAAACGATAATTTTAAAAGGCCTAATTTATCACTGGAATTGACTGTCTTCCAATTAAAAATCCGTAAAAACCGACCTGATTGTACAGTTTCTCGACCTCGAAGAAGCTCTTCCGGTTAGTGACGGAGAACACGAGCAGAAACCCCCTTCCATTCCGCATATACTGTTCGCGCATAGCTGAGAATTCCTCTTGGCCGGCTGTGTCCAGAACTGAAAATATTTTATTTTTTTTATAACTTTTTAGAAATTTCCTTTGGAATAATTTTTTTAAGCTTACCGTCCATAATGACCCAGTTTCCGTCAATTTCACAGTGCTGAATGTATTGGTCCTCGATGGTGGGGTCATAGTAATCCACGAATTGTTTCTGGAAATAGATTTTTGCAAGTCACAAAAAGTCAGCCAACTTCCGAAAAAGTCGTCAAATTTTGGTCTTCTTAAAATCAGACGTTCTAAAAGAGAATAACTATTTCTTCACCTGGAAGAATTGAATGGTCAGGGAGCTTTTTCCCACGCCCCCATCTCCGATAACGACGATCTTGTAGGTCGGCAGCTTGGCCCCGTCCTCCGGGGGACGTTTTGNNAATTCGTCATGACCTCGAAAATTAGGTTGAAAATAAAAAAAAAAAAAAAAAAAAATCGAAAAATTCTCCGATAAAAATAAAGTTTATCGGAATAGAAAGTGTTAAAATTTGAAAGAAGATAAATGTTGAAATGAAAAGATTTTTTACAAACAATAAAGAGACTTTCAACCGGAAATTTTAAGAAAAGACAACTTCTCCAGATAAATAATAAGCTTTTGAATTGGAAAGAACGATTATTTGAAATTTCAAAACAGAAAATCAAAGCCCTTCCGGAAAAAATCAATCTCAATGTTTTGAAAAAGTTGTTAATTTGGAAAAGACGGCGAAAATCATCAAACATCTTTGATTGGTTTCCTCTTTCATTGATTAGGTGCGATTTTAGGCAGAGAAAGGCAAGATAAGGCCTGCCAAATGTGGGAAAAATTTATCGAATTAAAAATGCAAAAAATAAGGGAAAGACTCGGGTTTAAGGTTCAATTTTAAAACTAAAAATGTCAATGTGGAGAAAATTTAGCCTGAATTAAAAATAAGATAAAACATTTCAGTGTCGTGCTCAAGATGACTTCAAATTTGCAAGACCCTATCCCTCAACGTGCAATCAGTTGAAAAGAAAGAATCAATATGGGTTGTGGAATTAGTTGAAAAGTGGGGGAAAATCAAATCGCCCTCTATGACCGTACACAGTCAAATCGACTGAAAACGTTCAGGGTTACGAAAGGAGGAGAGATAATGATAATGAGAGAGGAGGAAAGAAACAGAGAAAGTACGAGAGAAATTGATAAAGAGGAAGAGAAGCAAAACCTGTCTTTCATCTTCATTTATATTTGTGGGGGATCGGAACTATTATTAGACCTATTTATCAGTTTATCTTTGATAAGACATCATTTTTGACCCTATCAAAGAATTTTAAAAAATTACCTTTTCGTCATACCGCCTCGATTCATTTCTATTAACCTTTCTGAAAAAGCTCAATTTTTAATGTTTCAAATTTCTCAGTTATTTACTTTCTTTGGTTAGTATTTAGCAGAATTTTAAATTCATTTCAGACTTTGCATTTTTGTAACAATAACATTTATTTAGCAAAAACAGGGAAAACCAGAAAAAAATTTAGGGGTGGGATGGAATAATTTTTGCAAAAAAATCAACAAAGAGAAAGGTGGAAGGGGGTTTTGAGTTTGAGGCAGCGAAAAGTCGAAGGCGTTGCTGAAAGTCGAGGAGACAAGTCACTTGACCACGAGAACACATTCGAATTTTTCCCGCTGTTCCGGAAGACAATCTACCAATTGCTAGCTGAAAAATATTCGTATTTTTATTATCCCATAAAATGTCTTCTATTGAATTTTAAATTCCTATTCAATTTATCATTTTCTTAAAATGAAGCGTCATTTCTAAAAAAAAAAACTAAAAGAAACTTAATTTCAAAAATATAATGAAAGTCACAAGTGGCTCATTTTTCTACTAATCAGTATCAGCTCCTTTTCGATAATTTTCAAGTAAAGAAATGACTAGAAACCAGAGTTGCAAATTTAAGACCCTATCGGGTTTTTTTCGAGCATAAATTTGCAACTCGGCTAGAAATTAGCTTTCTCTACAAACTAACCAGTAGCAGCTCCCCAGTCCTGTCCGCCGGGGCCATCGGCCTTTGCGGCAGTCCACGAAGCGGCCTCCTGAGCCCAGTCCTTGATCTCTGGCTGCGCCATGAAGTCGATCTGGTCCACGGTTGGCGCCTGTAAATTATTTTTTTCTTCGATTTTTTGTATTTCTATAGTTTCATAAATTGTTCAAATTGAATGTTTCAAAAAACCCTCAATTCTTGAAAGATCAACTCGAAATTTGAAAATTCTTGATTTTAAAAATCTCACTTTATGTCTATTTTTCACAAGAAAAATAAATTTCGTACCTCAGTCTGCATGGGCACTTCTTGGGTCTCGACGATGTCGTCCTTCTCCTGCTCAGTGGGGTCTCTGAAAACATTCGGTTAAAAATGGATTAATCTTCCAAAATTCTAGGAAAGTTCATTATTTCTGAGCACAAAATGAAGATTTTTATAACGTTCCAAGTTATTTTCCCAAAAGTCATTTCTATGATTTTTGTACCTGTAGAAGTAGAGATCGGGCATGATCTCCTTGCCGTCGATGACGAATCCAGTGGTGCGGCTGATCTTGCCGCGCAGTAGCAGAATCTCACGCGCCAACATCCACCACATCAGACCGATCGATTTCTCACCCTGAAAAACAAATTCCCAATTACTTAATCATTTTAGAAGAGCAATGCTTCTACGTCATTTTTTCTCGATATTCGAAAGATTCTTATTTCTGATATTCCTTTTTTCAGAAAATGGCAAGTTCTACATGTAGCTTTTCCTGCTGATTCTTCACGTTTTCATGTATAAAATTTCAATCGTTTTCTTCTGGAAAATTTTAAAACTTGAATCTTTTTTCAAGACTAGCCTTGTTGTTGCAGGGAATGGCGATGTCGATGAGCTTGAGCGGCGACTCAGTGTTGCAGAACGAGATCACCGGCACGTTCACGTACGACGCCTCAGTGGTCACCTGAAATTTTGAACTTGCATTTTTGTCTAATTTTCATATTTCTCGAAATTTCTTTAAAGTATGCTAATTTATTAAGTCTTTCTTGTAAATTTGTCATTAATTTGTTACATTTCTAAAAAGTCAACCTGATGATCGATCCTGGGGTCGGAGATGACGAGGAGTCGGGGCTCCTTGAAGGTCTTCTGGATCTGATTAGTCAGGCAGCCGGGCGAGAAACGACCGAAGATCGCAGTTGCTCCAGTGTGAGCAGCGAACTGAAAACATTTACTTGTTAAGATTTGATACCTTTTTCAAAATATTAGATTTGGATTTTCTCAGGTCTTTTTTCTTGAAGATGAATATTTTTACGTGTTTTATTTATTATTTTTGAAAAATCCACCCCCAATTTCTTCAAATAAAAATGGGCGAACTTTCCAAGAGATCGAAGAAAAATAGTGAATTTTTCGAACCTTGAGAAGAGCTCTCTGTGCGAAAGGTCTTGCGGAGACAACAACCACGTCAGCGGGATTCTCGACTGCGGCGATGGCTCTGAAATCAAAATGTATCATTTTTAATTCCATATTTTACTCCTGGGTTCCAAAATTTTAAGAAACTTCAAATTTCTGACCCAAGAGTTCATTTTGAAATATTCTACCTCGCCGCCAGCAGCAACTTCTCCCACGTCTTGCGGATGTTGATGATGTACGTACCTGGAAAAATGTCCAATGAAGTTTTAAATTTCGAGATTTCGGTTATCAAGTTTTTCCGACACGAAATTCGTATTTTTTAAGAGATAGTTTTTGCAAGTTTCGATAATTTCATACTTTGAAAAGGATCTACTTAACATTTCTAAATTTGCAAAAAGTAAATAAAATTACCATCCTCGCGCCTCTTGTAGACGTACTGCTCCATCTGGAAGTCGGCGTTGGCCGACCCGATGTGAGCGTTCGTCGCCAGCAACTTGATCACATCATCCTTCTGAAATCGGAACTCGCCATTATATTTTCATCGACTCAAATTCAACTCTCGGTCAAAATGCTCAAGCAGTTTAACCAAGATTTTTATTCCTAGAAGAAAATTGCATGATATTTCGTACCTGCAGCGCAAACGGCTCGTATCCGTTCGACATTTTACCTGAAATAGAAAAAAAATATTTTGAAAGATAAATGAAGCGAAACGATTTGTTTTTAGAAAGTTTTAGAAGATTTTTCTGGAAAAATAATACAATTTTTGTCAGTAATTATAGAGATAATTGCCCTATAATTATAGATAATTAAAGTTATTAGAGAATAGAAAACAATTGAAAACGAAGACTTGAATTTTCAAAACGAGTTTTCGGGTGGATAAAGAAAGAAATCGATGGAATTCAAAGAGAATCGAGTTAATTGGGTCTAGTCAGAATTTTTGGAGTTAATTAGAAGGATAATTAAAGCAATTAAAGACGAGAAACAGTAATTATTCTGCGAAATTTGATAAATTAGGCCAGAAAAGCAAAGGGAGGAGATATGGTAGAGACGGAGAAACATGCAAGAGGGACGAAGTAAAGTGGGCGTGGCGAAAAGTGAATGGAAGAGCGTGAAGAAAAATGAATAAATCGAGGTATTTATTGGATTTCAAAGCATTATTTTTTAGAAAAAAATAAATAAGAAGATAGAACATTTATTGAAAGAGTTAAAAATTTGTTTAAAATCAAGATTCTTCATTTTCAGTGAGTTTTGCTAGCCATTTTCTTCGTAAGATTTTGATTTGGGTCGATGAAAAGTGGCTTCTTTTGGAGCATGGCTTTAGTGTACATCTAGCATCGCAGGGATTCGGAGTATACGGCTCACAGCAGCAGTAGCATTTCGAGTCTATGCTAAAAATCTTTTTTAGCTCATTCTTTAGGAAACAAGTCAAATAATTTGTAGCTTTCTGATAAAATCCGGCTTTAGATCCATTATTCTGGATAAAAATTTCATTTTCGTGTGTATGTGTGTTACCAAAGTTTAATAGGCAAATATACAAATGAAAAAGGCAAATTTTGATACTTACCTAATACAATTCAAAGGCTTCAGTGCCCATACTTGCTCTCTTATGCTCGGAGGAACAATTGCTCCCAAGAACGACTCTGCGGTCGTGTATCTAAAATTTTGAAGGATCGCCAAAATTGGGCAACATTTTCCGAACCTCGGTGGCCAAACCCTGCATCTCCCTGAAGGCTCATCGTAAGCTTGAGGCGCCATCGCACAGGCTTGATTTTCCGTGGGTAGGTCGCAAATTCTATCAGCTACGCCGACGGAATTTCCACTGAAAATTTGGATTTGGTCATTTTTTAAAGATCTTTTAAAATTTACCCCGGAATATAGTCACATCGTGGTGAACAGGAAACTTGTATATTGCACATGCCACATGCTGGAAATGTTGAGATAGCGAAAATTATCTTTAAAAATAGAAAATTCGAACCATCAGCAGATTTGTTGAACAATTCAGCATAATCCATGACTTTTTGCACAATCGGATTACCAATTCCGGTAATTAGCTAAAAAAATTCTAAAATTGTCACAACATTTTCCGATACTTACCGACATATACCGATTGCTATAGCATTGCTGCGGTAACCTACTCCAAAATGATCTATCTGACGTGCTAAAATTTTTTGAACTTAGATTTAGCGATAAAAAATGAACAATACCAACATTTTATGCCACGACGTTACAAGATTTTAAGATTACCCAGAAAAGTTCCTTAAACTTACCTAAAACATGGCCCATACTCGCTCCAATCGTGGCAATTTGAGGTTTTTCCTGCTTTGGAAATCGACGAGAACGCTGACGCCAGAAATGCGTCGGAGAGTTTTGCGAAACTCAGAAAAGCCGCTAGAAAGACGATTAGAACTTCATGAGATATCATATCAATAACTGCGGATTGCGAGAAAAGAATTGATGGAATAGATAAAGCGAAAAATAGAGATCCAAAGAAAAAGGCAGGAACGAGTTATGGCAAAAATGCTGCGACAAAGGCATCAATCCTGTCTTCTCGCTTTCGTTATTTCGTCTGTCACAACTTCTATGTATCAATATCGAAAGCAAACTTTGAAAATTGTCAGTCATACGTCAAAATATCATATAAATCGTTCGAATATCATAACTAGACATTCAAGTAGTTTATGGTAAACAAATTAAATATTTACCATGAAGATCACCTCTATTCCGATAATTTTTAAAATTATTTAATTAGAGAAGCTACGATATCGATTTGTCTACCACATGCTTTCCCGTTTTTACTAACAAATAGTGCGTCGAGTTGAAAATCTACTAAAAATTTTCAAAATTACTTCACCAGACAACCACTCAACTGCATAGCAAAATTTGAATAATGAAACCCTTCTTTGAGCTCCACAATAACTGACAGTTTCGCGAATGATAGCATTTGAATTCTGTATCTTGTCGAAACGCAATGAGAAATGACAGGTCGAATAAAATGGGAAGCGATTGCAGAAAAATGTGTCGCACAAAAACGGACATAACTTTGCTCAAACTGAACCTTTTTCGAAGATCGAAAAACATTCTGTTCCGGATAACCTCACCGATCATGTTGATATCAGATTTCCCCATTAGATCATCTATTCCGAAAGTTCATTTGGCTTCTCGAACTTAATAAACAAGGAAGTTTTATTAATTTTTTTATCATTAAAGACTTCCTTATCGGTGATCTAATAAAAATCTGCAAACAAAGGTCGTCGAAATCCACTTAACCGTGGGAACTCTGGGTAAGCATTGCTAGTGATTTTTTAGATTTACCGACCTTCTGACCGATGCGATGTCTATTTTCCTAGTCGCAAGCAACAATCATCTGTAAACATACTCTTGGACATAGAGCTTCGAGGGACTCTGAAGATGAAGAGAAAACACAATCCTTTTCGGGGGGTTTTGCTCTAATTCTTCGCCTTTTTTCTATCTCACGCTCTCGAACAAGATTGTGTGTGTGTGTGAACTTTTGAAAACGACTTCACGTATTCTATGGTCTACCATCATTCTGATCAGTGATATGATCAATTTTTACCAAATTTTATCAGTCTTGTAGAAACTGTGCCATCATGCCATAATGTCGTTTCCCATATATCACGGTTCATGTCTGATCATTTCATTTCAGATCTCTATGAATTGCCATCAAAATTGGAATGTTTATTTATTGTTAGTCGTCTATAGTACAGCAGTAGTCGCTAACAACGTTTGGTATTTGCCGTCTCTCGAAAGTCTAGAGAATTTTCAGCCTTTAGACATTGAGAATTGTGCTCAACGTAAGACATGATTTTTGATTACTTTAAAAATGATGATTCTTAGAATGCACAACCACGGCAGACTGTAAACTCGATACATATTGTTTCGGAGCAACGACGCATAGTCAGGGATGCTGTTTGAGAGGTAATGATAAAATTTTTGTTTGGATCAACTTTTGAAAAAAAATATTTTTAGCCCTAAAACCCAACGAGACTGGATGCATCCTGGAAGAGCAGTGCAAGGAAGCGTGTGAATCGACGATATGCGATCGAAGCCAAACGCCGTCGAGGTGTCTTTGCGAGAAGGGACATCACTTCCTATTCAACAAGTGTTGTAAGTTTATTCTATTATTTTAGTAGATCTATCAGTAGCATTCAATTTGGTCATTTGGAAGCTTCATATATAAGACACGAGACATGTCGAAATTGTGTGATAAGAGATGCTTACCCCACCATTCCCTACCCTACTCTTTCCCTATGTCTCGCGCTATGATATCATGCGATTTCCAAGTGGCCTCAAATTCAAAAGAAGTTATCCAGAAAATTTCAGGGAAGAAATGTCCACCATTCGCGTTTCCCGACCCTGTCGTCGATGCTAAGGGATTTAGTTCGTGCAAATTACGCATGGACGCCGCGAGCGCATTACAATATTTCCGACGATCAAAACGAGAACTGCGGAAAAACTTCTGCTAATCAACGAATCAGTATTAGGATGAACTTCACTTAGTTGTGAGAAGTGACTATTTGGTAACTTCTCATAACGATAAGTTTGCCGAGCATTATCAAAACCTTTATCACAAGATGAATAAAGCTTTATACGAATTAAAAATCACGAATTCCTATCAATTTAAGAAAACTGCAATAGAGATTGCAAATGTGATAAGAAGTGTTGAAATTTCGTCGAATTTGTAGCAGTTTTTAGCGACTGACACTGAACCTCCTGAGCTAGGAGACTGAGCGTAGGAGTCACTTCCCTGGGCCTGAAATTTCAAAATGAATAAGTGCTGTGGCAACGTAAGGACGTGAGTTTTTGTTAGAAAGTGTGGGGGGAAAGGTCAAGGTGAGGATAGAAAAATCTCTGAAAAAGAAGTTCACGCCCTCACGTCACCGCATCATCAATCTTTGTTGATCTAAAAATCGTCGATAAATTTGAAAGAAGAAAACTTTGAGTACTCACAGATTGCCCGTTACTGGGCCCGGATGGAGGTAGTAGCTGGGCTAAGCCACCGCTATTACCGCGGGATGGTTGTTGGTTCGTACCTGGTTGTGGGAGTGCGTTCTGAAAGGGGTCGCTCAAAATGAAGACCAATTTGGGAGTGTGAACTTACAATGTATTGTCGAAAATAGTCATCGGTGTTGCACAAATTTGACAAGCAAATACACTCGACGTCTCTTGGATCATCGCGCTCCCTCCAGCAGCCTCCCGATTCTTTGCCATTAGATCGCGCATCCCACATATCATCAGGCTTGGCTCTGTCTTGATCGTCCAACAAATAACCACCGCTTCTATATTTGTATGACGCCTAAACAATCTCAATGAGATCACTTCAGCAAATCATACACTCACAGTACAGCCATAGCCCATACTAGGGACTTGATATGTTTGACCATCATCTTCCTTCCAGCATTGTTGTGAGAATACCGCTACGAACAAGGCTGCTAGAATCCAAAGTCGAAGCATTTTACCTAAAACTATTGGAATCTACCAGAGTTTGAACACGAAAATGCAAAAATACCGTCAAAAATCATTGGGAACCGATAATTTATGCGAGTTGGAAACGGCAGAACTTAGAGAGAAGTGGAGATTAAATAAGGTTGACGAAACCAGATGGAAACCAAAATGACGCAAAAATAGGTAAAATAAGAGGTGAAAATTGTGCAAGCGCTAGATTCTAATAACTTTTGCAAATACTGTTGTGTTAACTCTTTGCTTATGCTACATTTTGTTACACATTAGAAATTCAGAGATCAAAATTCCAATAAAAAGTAAATAAAACCGCCGTATAAAGTCTGGAAGAATAAAAACACAGCTTTTTATTCCGGAAATTTTCAAAACGTACCCCCCTCCCGAAATAACTAAGCTTCCTTGCCATTTATCTTTCAAATAGCCCATGCTCGGCATTTAGATCTTTTTCTTAATTTATGGCAAATTTATTATGTCTTCGACAAAAAATAACTAAATCAGTAAGCATTGTTTAAACAGAAGTTTCCATAAATTAACCGCAATTTTTACCATTCATGAATTATATCAAATCACGATTTTCGAGAAAAATCGAAAATATCAGGTTTAAAAAAAAATTTAGAATTTAGAACAGCGTTTTGCCAATCGCTTCTGGAATTTCGCCCTTGTGATCTGCCATGTTCGGGTTCAACTCGTAGGTCGTGATCGGAACCTGGAAATTCAAAAGTTCAAAATAGTTCTTTTTTAATTCTCTGATACAAACTCTTTTGAAACCTAAATTCTTATGAAAGATCACAAACCCTAAATGCATTTTTCAATAAACAGTAGATAATTTCATTTGCTTTCAAATATAAAATATTATTGGGAAAATAGAGAATTTTTTACCTTTCCCCTAAGAATATCCTGTTGATACTCGCCCCTCAGCCCGATATAGTAGACCTTGGTCTCGTCAGCGCCGAAATTCCTCTCGATGAAAATGCTCAGATGTGAGACATTGTTGAATTTGGCCGTCTTTAGTGGGTAGTCCACTTCTCCTGAACATTTCAACTAATTTTATAATAGAATTGAGAAAATTTAGGATTTTTGTTAAAATACGAACCAGCCGGATCCTGCTTCACATCGATCATTTGTTCCGGCTCGGCGCTGCAATCATCAAAGGACATCTAAAGTTTTTATTTAAAGAATTCAAATAAGAGAGTACAAACCGAATTAAAGCATGCTTTAGAAATTAATTTATTATTTACCGCAGGCCTATCCTTATACAACTTGACTCTGGCTGGGTGGCTCGCGTCCTGATCGCCCGAAATGCACAGCCCGGTCAGACGGACGTGCGCGGAGAAGGGAATGTTGAACAGCAACTCTGCGTCCGCATCCGACTCGACGAATTTCGCGCTCAATTGGAAAAAGTAGGAAATTTTGCTCAAAACATAAGAAAAATTGAATTAAAATAGGATTTTAAAAAATCTTAAATTTTGAACAAAAAAGGAAATCTATGGGAAATAGGTTCTTTTTAATTTTATGAAAAATCTAACCGATCATTCTTGCTATCCATCGACTTGAACACGAGTTTACCATCGCCGTCGCGACTCTCATTCAGAGTATTGATCTGGAATTTCAAAAGTAGGAAAAAAATCAATAAGAAACGGATTACTTGAGGTTTTCTCCAATTTATTCTGGCCACAATCATTTTTCAAAACGACTACGAGATTCAGATATTAGAAAAAGTCGAGATTGCTGTACTTCTTTTAAAATTCCGACTTATTGCAGTTTTTCTTCCAACTTTCATAAGATCTTGATGAACATTTGTAGAATTTCGATGAAATATTTTTGAAGACAAACTAAAATAAAGAAATAAAAACTACAACCTGCTCCAAGACGATGTACTGATAGAGGTTGTAGTCGAAAACCAGGGGTTGCTGCTCCAAAGCCTCGTGAGAGCAGCCCTCTCCATGACCATGCCCGTCACCCGAATGACCGTGATCACACATTGCAAATCTAAAAAATAAGCTCCACTCACTTTTTCAAAGTCAAGAACTACACGATAAAAATACAAGTCAGAATCAAACTGGGAAATGTAAAATTAAAAAATTGAACTGAAAATTTAGATATGATTTATTTTCTAGAAAGTCATATAAAAATCGCTCTTCCGCAAGAATTTGACAATTTTTCGAAGAAAAAATGTGCACCTTTGAAGTCAATAGGCTTCTATAAGAGTTAGAATAGAGTTTACATGGAGCAAAAAAAGTCTGACTTGAATAGAATTAATAGAACTTCATCAAATTTAATAAATTATACAAATTTAAGTATTTTCAGGAAATTACTGGAAAGATTTCAACGAATGATTGCAAAAATTATTACACAGATTATTATGGTCTAGTACATGTATTAGAGCTGACATAAAAATACTGATAAAAACTTGAAAATCAACCATTCAAAAACCTGCTAATTGCTAAATTTTGACAAAAAAAACCATCTAAAATTTAGTAATTTAGCATGTTCAAAAATGATCAATTTTCAGGTTTTTATCTCTAACAATGCCACTTAAAATAGCAACCTTGGTCCGGAGAAACTTGGAAAGAAATGAATAAATTAGAATTTTGGCAAAAATCCAACCACAACGGGCAACTGATAAAAGTAGTGCACAAGGGCAAAAGTGGTTGGGATAATTTATGACTTTTTAAAAACATAAATCTTGTTAACTTCTGCCGTACTACTTCTATTAATTGCCCCGCAAGTGAAGATTGAACTTTCGGCAAAAATCGAAAAAAAACATGGCAAATTCAAAACCAAACCGCTATCCATCCAACTGCGCTACGAAATCACGACGGGCTGGCGTCGTTCGGTGAACAATCTCTCTGCAGAATGGCTCCGCTTCATGTTGTGCTGCAAACGGTCCTCGCAAACTCGACTCATCGCCTAGAATTTAAACACTTGCAATTTCCTATTTTTTAACATTTAGAACTGTTTTGTACAAGCTAACATAGGAAAATTGATTCTTTAATCTTTTCCAGATTTTTTCTTTTATAATTTTACCCAAAAAAGAGAAGTTTAGAAATGAATTTTTAAAAATAAAAAATCGACCTCCAGCTTCTTCGCCCTTTCCTTGTACAGGGGCTGCATGGGGAGCTGTAAATCATTTGCCAAGGCGAGAGTCCGCAAATCGAAGTAATATTTCGCGTATACGGAACTGGGCACCTCGATGTTGAAGTCGAGACACTCCAGGAAGCGTCTTTCGAGTTCGTTCCTGAAAAACCAATGAAACTTAGAATTTTTAAAAGTGGCCATATTTTACAGAACAGGTTCGGTTTTTTTTTAAATAAAAGAACTCAGAAATATCTAATCTTAGATATATTTTCTTGAAAATCGAAATTTCAAATCTAAATGGCTTACATGTCATCAACGTTGGTGTCCCTCAGAATCTGGCAATAGTCCACATTCCAAACTGCTTGATCGTCCCAGACTTTCGAGGCCAGCATTATCGAACCCAACACAACGCGCCGCCAATTTGACGGGCAAAGGTCCATTTCGGCGTAGTTCAGAAGCCGTTCGATGTAAACTAACGTAATAATGGCACATTCTGCGGTGAGTTGAGCGGAGTGGAACAGAGTTCGAACGAATCGGTAAATTTGCCGATGATCTGGGTCTCGGGTCACCAATTCGGCAGGAATCGGTTCTCTCTGAAAATAGTTAATCGTTTTTTTTCTCTCCAAATCAAAATCGAAATCTAAAATAAATAAATTTTTAGAATTTTCTTGAAGGAAACAAGAATAAATAACGGGTTCGGTAAAAATAGAGAAAAAGCTACAGTAAATTTAAAAAGTTGAAAAAAAATACCGTAATCGGATGGAGGCGTTCTTCGAAAATTTCCATCAACCGTTCGTGGCCTCGGTTCTTCCGATTCGCGATGTGGTAGTAAATGGCAAGAGAAATGCATTTTATCGTGTTTTTCAGATTCGGCTGACTTATTGTAGAATCGTCTGAAGAGAGAATGTTTAAATCGGCATATTTTATGAAATTCACAAAATTTCGGGCTAAAACTAATACAAACTGATGGATTATAAAAAGGTGATATTTACAAATTGAACAAAAAATAAACATACCGATATAAATAGTGGAGCAACTGCTAGATTTTCTCAAACTTTTCGGCAAAACTCCAGGAAAACCGCCCCCGGCCGCCAACGCGTCAAGCATATAGCACGAACGGCGGTTGTCTTTTACTGAAGAAAAACAGAAATGCATAATTTTTGAAAATTTCAATAAAATTAATCTGGCAACCTGGATAATTCGTAACTTCGTAGCCTATGAAATAGTATGGGAAAAGATTTCTTCCAACCTTACCCTATACCCTTAACTATGGGCTACGAATTATCCAAATTGCAGTTATCTTCATGGATTTACTGAAAATAAAATATGTGTAATTTTGGAAACTCTAATAGCGTTATTTTCGTGAAATACAACTCTTCTAAAAGATAGAAATTCCCTTAAAATACTTTCAAAAGCCAAAAATAATTAGAAACGTCTTTGAAGAGCGAATTTAGAGAAATTTTATAATTTAAAAGAAAAAAAACTGACATTTGATTTCACTCCGACTCCGCTCCATGAAAGTGGGTCTCGCTGTGGGGTGCGTTGAGGGGTCCTCTTCTCCAACTAAAAAATAAAATAAGAATAAGAATAAAGGTCTAGTCTATGTTTGAGAAATTTAAACAAAATCTTGGTTTATGCTAATTATAATTACAACTTATTATTAAAATGAAATCTAAATTTAGTCCCTTCCAAATAGTAAACTTATCAAAATAATTTTTAAAAACTAATAATAAAAATAATAACGAACCATCCAAAACTTCGCGTTCAGAAATATGCGGCAGAAAATTCGTCGAGGTTTCATCTCGCGGAAACGACTGATTGATGTATTGGAACTGAAAATAGCAATTAACGATAACCATCACGGATAATTAGGAGATAACTGCCCTAATTAACTCACTTCGACTTGATTATTCCTCGTGTATTGACCCTCGTAGTAGGCGGACAGTTGTTTGTCATCACGAGTGGACGAATTGCTTCGCAAACAACACGACGAATTACCCATGATTGACCAACTATCGAGGTAATTAAGTCTGAAAGAGGGTAGTTAAATCCGGAGATAATTATCTTATCGTGCTTAAATCGAAAATTAAAGCTAACCTGAACGATATCACCAACGTTCTAGCACATTTTATTCATCTCCAAGGCCGATAGAACGCAACCACTTTCAATTAGGTCGACCACCCAAATCGATTCCTGGAATTGGCGGAGTGAATTGGGATAATTGTCGGATAATAAAGAAGATAATTAAAGACAATTATCGATCGAAAAACAGTCAATTAGTGGATGGAAGGGGAGTCGATATTGGGGACACTGGCTTTGCAAGGGGAGTGCACGCTTCTTATCGCCGTAGCAATTCGAGATTCAAAACGAAGATTTTCATGAGTTTATTTTTTATTAATTTTATGCTAATCTCATATCTCCGTTTTTTCTCATCGGGGATGTATACAGGATTCAATTTGGTGCTTAAAAATGGATAATCCACCCCTTTTCGACGAATAAAAATATGGCTGGCGGTCCCTAGTTTTATCTATAATTTTAATCTCGAAAATTTTATCTTAACCTAAATAACAATCTTTCCATTGTAATTATGATTAAGCTAAATCGAGCTATAGACATTTCTATCCCAATTCGTGGAAAAAGCTATCGGAATCTCTTGTGCACATTCAGGATATTGATATCTCCCCCATGTTTTCGTATCTACGCCTAAGCATTATAATCCCTTGGTATTCGACAAATCGTTATTGTTTTTCTACGATTTGACATTCTTATTCTTCTTTTCTTTAACTTCTATATCTCTCCTTTTCTCTATTTCTTCACATTATATTTTTCTTTCTCTACCACTTTTCCACTCTAATAAATCCTCACTATTTCTTCATCTGCAACTGGGTGGTTTATGAGTTTTATGGCAATCGCTTTCTGTGCCCGCTTTGTAACCCGTATTTCGATTTTTTCTTTTTCTTATTTCTTTTCACTTTCTCTCCCCTATAGTCTTTTACTTTTCGTCTTCCGAAACTTGAGATCGGAACTTTCATTTCAACAACAATTATTTTATCAGTTATCGGAACTTGGCGTATTTTTTCTACTGAAATAAGTTTTTCATGATCTCAAAAAATCTTAGATTTTTATTCAATCTTAGTTTATGATCGTAAATATATTTTTAAGAGTTAACAGTCCCTGATAAAATAATAATTTCTTAAATTATTGATTTTTTCTATTTTTGAAGATCTAAGTAGTTTTTTGTACTTTAAATCGGCAAAATTTTGCGCAATAATATTGTCGTTCATCTCTCAAAATCCCTGCAAAACTAGAATTTCCCCTTCTTTTTTCCAGAAACCGTATTTGCCCACCTGCCCTTTTCTGGATTTGTCTTCAATTAGACTTGAAATATTCCAACCTGTTTTTTCACGCCTATGCTTTATCATGTGAATAAGTGCTTCTTCAATTTTGTACGAAAATGCCTTTTCCCATATTTGAGTGTTTCCAACAAAAAGGAAAAGTGGGAATGCTTCTGAAAAGCAATCGCTTTGGCTCAATAATACACGTGGTTTGATCTTTTTCAGATAGTACAATTTCTTTCTCTCCCTTTCTATCGAAAAGAAATCAATTTTATTACCAGAACACGACTGCATTTTATCTCGATCGAATTTGTTCACATCGTCATTTTATCGATTTGTCGCCGAAAATTCATCTCGGAAAAATCGCTCTCCTTTTCCCTTTTCACAATTGTTATTTTTATTCAAAACCGACTACTGCAGGGGCCCTTTTTCAATTTAATTATATGACATTTCCAAACGCCCACACATACATGTAATTTTCTATGCATTCTTTTACATAAAAAGATACATTTTTAAATCTGAGAATAGAAGTTTTGTAGCTTTATATTTTACTTAGGAAAAATTTATCTCGCTTTCAAGAATTTTGGATCTCAAATTTGATTTTTAAGATCAAATATTCAAGGCACAACTTTTAAAATTATTATTGTCTTGTTGTTTTCTTAAACATCTTAAAGTCCTAGAACTAATTCCGGTTTTTCATCGAATTTGAAGGATTTTTAGCCCTCTCTCTCGAATTTAAATTTCTTCTCTCCTAAATAAGAGGGGATCTATCACAAGGCGTTTCTTCTCTATTTCCTTTTCAATACTATTTCTCTTTGAACTTTTCCCTAATTCTCTCCATTTTATGTGCTATTTCATAGGCTTAGTACTTTTACATTTACTTCTAAAAAAACTACTGCGCGGCCTGTTTCCGAAAGAGCGCGAGGTTAAGCAAGACAAATGGCGAATTGGAATAGTTAAAGATCGTATGAGAACGAGAGAAGAAAAGATAGAGAACATTTAGAGAAGTTTAGGGAAATAGCATTTGAAATTAAGAGATTTGAGAAAGAAATTAGAGAAATAGTTTTGAAATTCAGAGGATCTGAGATAATAGTTAAGAAATGTTAGAGAAATAATAAGCCAAATTGAAGAGATTGGAAGATGTAAAAAAATATTTGTAAAAAATGAGAGAAATAGTATGGGGAATTCAGAAAGAGTTAGAGAACTAGAAGTACGAACTACGGGCGCTATTCACTCATGTGGACTAGTAGCCGATCGTAGCCGTTTTTTTTCAAGTCGATGTTCCTCATCGCAAATCTCACAACACCATTCGATTTCTATTAGATATCGGAAGAAATCCATACTACTTGGCGAGGCTTCAATAATTTTTTAAAGATTTTATTAGTCTATTTAGTATTATTGTATGATCTGAAAATAAATTGCGAGTTTATATTCTGATATATTGTGTATCTCTGATTTACGAAATTTGGATTATTTCATGGTTTATAAATTGCAATATTAACATGAGCTTTGGACTTAAGAGGAAAATAGAAATGAATCATGCATTCTATTTTAAATAGTCATGGAATAGTAAAATATAGTTCTAATTTAGGATGAAGATCAGCTAGGCCTAACTTCTCGTAAACATAAACAACGTAAAATTATTTCATTTCACATGTCTTCGCAATTATCCTATTACTTTTGCGGGTGCTCAATTTCAAATATTGCAACATATTGTTTTCGCATTTTCATTTGAAAACACTCTTGAATAACTAATTCGGTCTTTAACTCATTATGTCCGCCTCCTGGTCTTTCAGAGTAAGGCTATATGGAAAATGCCCCCGCAGCAGGCCTTTTTCTAGGCTTTTTCATAATTTCGATCGGGGTTTTTTCGGGCCGTTTAATTTTTGCCTCGGCAAAGCGAGTAATTATAAATGTGGGCATCGGAGCTAGAGGGAAGTGCCAAAAGAGTCGATCCGAGCACATATTTAACGGCGAAACTGCCCTCTATTTTGCAATTCATTGACTTCCGTGATGAAGAACAATGGTTTCATACTTTTCCCTAGAATATCGCACTTTAAACTTCAATTGGGTTGTACTTCCGACTATTTTTATCATTAGATTTGATTAAGATATTTGCTTTATTTTTATCATATTTTTTGTTTGTGCTATTTCCTCGGAATTTTTCAGACAAATGCCGGTATTATTTCACTGATAACTCAGTAATTTTACAGGATTTCTATGATTTTTCTAGAGGTTTCAAATTTACATTTCATGATAGCAGTTATAGAGAAAAGCAAGTGAAATCAATGTTCTAAATGCACTTTCTTCCTACCGTCCTCCCTCCCTCCTTTCTATGCTGTATTCTAGGCGGTGTTTCATCTTTTTCCCGTTGCCAATAATTTTCGATTTGTTACATAGTTTGTTCGTTTATGATGTCACTAATTCTCCTTTCTCAATTCATTTTTTTCCTCCTTTCCTCTGCATTTCTGCAACCAATTGTGGGCAAAGATCTTTGGCATTTGAAGGAGGATCAGCAGAAAAACCAGCAATAAGAAAAAGAAACACTTTGCCAATTTTCTATCGATTTATTCTTGTTGATCAGAATGTTTTCTCAGATATCTTTCATTCTTAAAATTTCCAATCCTAATGCAATTTTTATGAAATTATATACACGAGGCGTAGATTTTCTTTGAGACTCATTTTATTTTTTATTTATCCATGAATTAAAAAACAAAAAAATTTGACATTTCACAAATCTCAAACATTCCAAATTTTCAATTCTTTTCAAGCTACAAAATGCACTTGTTTCGCGTCCCCAGACTTTGCGCAAAAACACGTCCAATCTCCTGTTAGCCGTTTTGTAGCTCTTGTCTAAAGAGCGTTCATCTTTTATCAGCGATAATCTCAAAAGTTTATCACATATTTTATCATAGGCCCCGAAACCAGCCTGAGATAATTTATATTTCATCTTTCTATCTAGATTTCAAAATCTGTGCTTCAACATTGAAAGATAGCTCTAAAATTCCGTCTAATATGATTTTATGAACTTGGAAAGGAAATTGCAGATTCCTTAATTTTTCAAAAGTTCAACGACTTTTTCCTGGCAAAGAAAGGATTTCCAGTTAGCCGAATTGTAGTTACTTCTTCATGAAATTTCCATTTTCTCAAGCTCTTTAATCTTTCGTTCTTTATCCTTATCGCTAGATTAATCCGCTAATTTAATTGATGAAGCTTTGACGCAAGAATCACTATATTGCATCACAAATGTTTCTCGTAATTTTATAACTTAGGATAGAAATATCCATTCTTCTGAACTTCTCTAAAAATATATAGATTTTTTTTATTTTATAAGAAAATATTTTGACGCGCACATCAGTGTCGTGTCGTGGCACACAAGCCCTGTTACAGATCTTAGATATTTTCCTCGTTCCGATTATATTCTACGCTCATATTTTTCGTGTTATTTCTCTAAATTTTATATCTTTTCTAACACTATTTCTGTAATTTTGGTATCTTTTTGCATCTTATTTTCGATCGTTCTCTCGATGAGCTGGTGAGGGCCAAAATGCAGGTGTTAGTGTATGTTTTCTTTGCGCTCTATTGTCGATACCGTCTATTTTCTCTCATCCTTTTCATCTCTGAAGATCCCCTACTATTTCTCTATTACTGATCGTATTGAGGAGGGGTCATTAGGCGAGAAATAGTACGGGTTTTTGAGAGATGCAAAGAATCTAATGCCGCTAGCCCAGTGTCCTGTTTTAGGCCGTACTATTTCTCTTCGTGTTTTTCTTTTCGTCTCTAATTCCCCGATGTTATTTTTGCGTCTGTTTTTATCTTTGCTGGCGAATATTCAAGCGTGTTTGTCCTTCTTATAGATTGTAATTCCCTCTTTCGGATCCTCATCTTTTTGCTTATCCCCTCACAAAATCTTGGAATAATTATTATCGCATGATGCTTCCGGTTCAAAATAATATTATTTTTGCTATTTTTATAATCGTGCTTTTTTTGTTTAATTTTTATTTTACCTTGTATTTTTGCTTACTTGTAAATTTGAAAACCGTCTAGGATTTAGTGCAAATTGTGTTCGATTCGAGTTGGATTTCAGAGCAATTCTGTAATTACTGTGAAAGCCTTTGGGTGGTTTCAAAGCTTCGCGATTTTTCTTTGCCAATTATAAAACATAGGAATTAACCTCATCTTAAACGAAGAATTTAAAATGTGAATATATGAACTCCAAAATTCAGGAAGCTTGTTCAAAATATTGTGTGAGTTTGCTAACGTGCATCATCACTTGCTCGCGTGTATTATATCGAAGAAGAAATGTTTGTTTTTGTGACATGAATTAGAGTATGGAAAGGCCAGGTTAGACGGGTGGCTAGAGAATTGAGGAATAGTGCGGAGAAATGAGAGAGCGGACAGTTAGAGCGATTAGGGATACAGAGCGGGGGATAAAAGATGAACAAGGAAGAGAGATGGAAGGAGATGAGTAGCCAACAACCCAAGCTCTATTCCTATTCCTATTTTCACACATTCTCTTGAACGGACATTATTTACGCGTTTACCAAATTTTGATTATTTCTTAGAAGTTTCATGAAAATCGCATTTCTAGCTCTGATTTGAATTAGTCGTCATTTATGCTAATACCAAAGTCTTGTTGGGCTTCATCTTTAATCTGAAAAGGACTAGATAAAGTTTAGAATTCTGACCTCTGAATTCTGTATTTTAAAGATTGTGTCTCAGACCAATCTTTATTTCTAACTACGCTTTTTTATTCTCACAATACAAAATTTTGATTTCTTGAATTTCGATCAAACCTCATTCGTCATACGTGCGAAATCTGGGAATTTTATATGTTTGTCAGTTTGCGAAATTATTTTCTTCAATTCAACTTTTTGATATTTATGAGAATCTAAGCATATGCCCCATTATGAAAAATTCGTATCTGTAGTTTCATGTAAATTTTCGAGAAGTTAATATTAATCGAACCTAAATTCGAAAATTTAGGAAAAATTACTGCCAAATTCGACCTTGTTCATTCTTCTAGTCCATCCAAATTTATCTTCCTCCCTTCCTCCTACTCTTTCTCTTCGAACTTTTCATTTATCCTCACTAGTCAATCGTTAATTCCAAAAGGGTGCAGTAGCAGCAGAAGGTTTGCGCCGTACCTCCAGCCGGTTTTGTTTCATCTATTCCAATACATTAGGTGATAGACGGTGGGATTTGTGACGTATGTCTAGCCGGTTTTTCGTGTTCTATACTTCAACATGTGGTGATAGATTCGGTGTGTTTCTCTAACCTCACGCGCGTGAGTCCACATTTCCTTGTATAGCGTGTATGGACGCTCTGCGCGCCTTCGGTCTTCCTTTCGGCCAATTTATTTTTCTTTTGTTCTCTTAAAATCCACGCTATTTCTCGTCACTCTCTATTTTTTGGTAGTGGCCAGTTTTGGGTTGTCCTCTCTCGATTCTTCATTATCTATCTTTCTATTCCCATTTTGTGTGTATGAATCTCTCTTTCACTTTTCTACCTTTCTATAATATAATTTCTTCTCTTTAAAATTTCCCATAAGTTCTACCTTTTTATGTGCAATTTTATCTTTAGCATTTTATATATAAGCGATCTTCTGACTCTTTACCTTTAATTTTGTATAACTCTTCCCAACATTCTATATAATTTTCCAACCTATCTTACTGAAGTTAGAAGTATTTTTGAGTAATTCAAGTTTTGATATTTTTAGTTAAAGGTGGGGAGAAAGAGTGCGCGCGAGCGCTCATTGTTCATTTTCTGCCTCTCGCTTATTTGGAAGTTTTCATCATCTCACCGACTCTGCCTTCAGTCTATTCTCCAATATAGACATAGGATCGAGACGCAAAGGGGAGTGTCGACTTATTTTGCAGAAATTACGAATTTTTTCGCATAAAATTGAAAATCAATTTTCCTGTCTTTCTCTTTCACAAAATATTCGACTCCTCCTTTCGAGCGAGATGTTTCAATATTTTATACTAGACGATTGGAAATATAATCGATTTCGGAAGACTATCGAATAGTTCTAATAGAGTTTCGCATCATGACTAAATCTTGGATTTCAACATTTTTCAAGGTTTCGATGGTCATAAACTTAAATTCTTCATGCAAATGTCTTCAACGAGTATTCAGGTGTTAATAAGTCCCTTATACTTTAGATCGTCATAAACTTAGACTTACTATGTAAATTTTCCATAAGATTCAGATCTGATTATTTCTATGTATTAGATTCTTTAACTTTTCAGGTGTAACATTCTTACTTTTCGATCCTGAAACTTTCTCCTAAATTTCTCTTTCATCGATATCTTTGTGCATATAAAAATGATATACCTCCTCTCTATTTCTCTGGCGTGCTTCTATTTGTTAATGCTCGTGGCTCTCGTCTCTTCCCTCCTTTTTTGGTGCTCTTTATTCCTGTGCTCTCTCAAATTCCCGTCCTCCATCGTTCGGCATGCGGGAATGGAAAGAGGTTGTTGGCTTGGGGTGGTTCTTGCAATCTGTCCTCTAACTCTCTGATTTGGCCGGGCTATTTTGCCAAATTTCTCCAAGTCTCTTGTCTTCGCGTGCTATTTTGGACTCGCTTGTGGCCATATTTTGGCATCTCCTTCTTCTTGGCCGTCCCGCTTTCCTACGGCTCATTCATTGATTCCCCCCTCCCTCTCGGAGAGTCGTCTCTCACTTTCTCAAACCGCGAGAAGGAGAATCCTTTATCTCGAACTTGGTAGAACCAAGTTATATCATTTATTAGCTGGGGATATTTTGGAATGCACCACATCTTGTGGCTCCTTATTTATCCTCAAAAAATGATTTTGGAAAAAAACAAGTTATACCATTCGTAAGAACGAGATATTCTGGAGCTGTTCTTTGTTCTATAAATCTTCAACTATTTTTCCCTAGCTTCAAAAAAGCCGAATGCAAGTTAAACTAGAGGAATTTTTTAAAGTTCAAAATTCTTTCATCTCTTTCTAACTTTTAATCCCAATCTTAAATCTTCTATCTTTCAGACTATAAATGTATTTTTGTTCAAAATAAAACTTATTCATTATTTTTGAAGAGATTATCATTTTCTTTCCTTAATCTTAGGTATTTTAGAAAACTGAATAAAAATCTTCATTTCTCTCAAATTTCTACCCTATCCTGAGTTCTTCAGTTACCAGTGTGGCTGCCTTCCTTCGACCCACTTGGCCTCTTCTCTCTTTCCTCTGTTCTCATTAGCATATGCCCGTGCCAAGAATGGGTTCCTTCCCTCTTCGACTTCACCCATCTTCCCCTAGTTTATGGGTTTCTGTTGCCCATTTCTAACCATCTAACCATTATTTCTTCATCATTCGAGATTTCTCCCTCATTTTCTGGTCGCATATCACATGTTTAATCATTGGGGGTGCGCGAAATTTGAATTTTGAAAAACTCGGAATCAGAATCGGAATTCCGCCCACCTACCTCTGTAAACCAAACATCTTAATAACTGCCTGAGATGTTCAATTTCTGAGTTTCCTTTTCTTTAGCATGATTAAAGTGTTCTAAAATTTGAAAATATTTAATCATATCACCTGCGCGCGAAACTGAAATATTGATGTCGTTTATGTTCCGTGTTTACCCATTAAATTTCGTATCTCGATTTTGATAAGCATAACTAAATTATATGATAGCGCGTGAACATTGCTTCTTAAGGAGTAGTGCGCAGTTTTCCCGCGATATTTTCCAAGAACCCCTTTATTTCTTATCAACAACAATTCACATAATTTTTGGTCTCTTTTGAATCTCTTTAGTTTTAGTGATATTTCCTTGACTCTTATCACCTATAAAATCATCACGAGCCCCGCTGCAGCTTCACTTTTGCACCTCGCGTTCAGTTTTCAGTTTACCTCCTCTTTCAATTTATCGTTTTTTCGGCGATGGAAACGAAGAATATGACAATGCCAATTGCGTTTGAATTATTGAATGCCCGCCAGGATGATAAATTTTCACGTTTTAAAGGAAACTTTGCCTATTCTTTCTGAGAATTCAAAATCTAAACAATTTTTGCTATAAATTTTAACTCTTATAAAATTTCTGCACAATGTATAATTATCGCAAATTAATATTCATCTGAAGTTCTCCAAGTTTTCATAACAAATATTTTAAAACAACTTTTTTCGGACTTGATAAATGTAGTTCTTTTCGTCTATCTATCGATAACTGACTCAACATCTCCTGGCTCATTTTCGCCAGATGTTCGCGAATTTACATGCAGCGCCTCTCATTTCACTGATTCTTCCCGTTTTTCTTCTGCTCGTTCCCCAATTTCCCTCCCGGCTCCATCCCCGTCCCTCGTCCCGTACTGGTCCTTTCATCTATCGCCGCCCTTTCGCCTCTCCTCCCTCGGTTTTTCCTCGTTTAACAAATGCCGAGATGCTCCCGGAATACACACACAGGGCACATAATATTTTCGAGATTCGGCTACCAATGCGTCCTGAGCTGTTATTTCTCGCAGCACCGCTTTGATAACAGTCGATCGATTTTCGGCGTGAAAAGCGGGAAATTTGCCTTCTTGATAAAGTCGTGGAAATGCCACTACCGCATTGAGGAAAGTGTCATTAATTTGTGGTATTGGTTTGACTTGATTGTTCTCAAAATCGTGGCATCCTATCTAAGCGTTTTCCTTGTTCAACTTCGTTAATTTTGAAAATCCAATAAGAATTTTAGTCAGATAGGTATCGCCTAAAACTATCTGCCTAAAATTTTCGTAAAATAATTCTAAGATCGTAATTTTCAGACGCCAACAACGGTGGATGGAAATAGCGTCCATTCAGTCGTTGTCAGGCTCTTCTCCTGGCTCAGGCTTTAATCCCGCTGCTGATTTGAAACAATTGGATGATATGTACGATCCACTCCTCTATCGAAAAAGAATACAAGAATCCCTTTAGAAATGGCGCGATCATCAACCTGGAAATGTGCAAGAAGATATCTAATGAGAGCCGACGAGTCGAGTCCCAGGGATATTCAACGGCCCTTCAACGAGAACGAGACGAGAGGGAACAGCTAAGGCAAAGGTCTGTTCATTTATTTTAAAGAATAGGAGGTAGAATTTGAAAACTTTAGATTCTTCAAAGAGCAAGAAGAAAAGATGCGACAGTCGATGGAGAAGCGGAAATCGGAGGAGATCCAGCGAACCGCGCCTCCAAACGCTCAGAACTTAGGGTTTCATCCTGGACAAGCACCCCATCTCATGCATCCTGGTGCAAATTTCCCTGATACGTCAAGAGAACGGTTCAATACTGGAGTGGTCAGTCGATACCCCGTACTGAAACTGAAAAAAAACTTTGAACTTCAGCGATTACAGCCGGGAGATCGGAAGCGGCGGCTACGACAGCGCGAAGAAGCTGAAGCAGAATGGGAGCGGACCATGCGACCGAAATATGAAGGTATGAAAATTGGAAGGCTGGATCTAATGAAATGCACGGTCTGTCAACGCAGCGTAAATCGGCGCATTGCCTCGGTGAAATTCAATTTTCCCTAAGGATTTCTTGGAGGGCGTTGTTTCAAAATTCTGGAACCCATTTCTTATAGAGGGAATCTGTGGCTATAGGAAATGGGATTGCAGAACTTTGAAAAAATGTCCGGTAAGAAATTCTTAGGCTAAAAACACAATTGCAAGAAGAGAATAGCGTATATTAGAGAAGCTAGAACGTTCAGCCCTATGCACCGCTTGACAGACCGTGAATGACGACATTGCCTTTCTCATAATTTCTTTCTTATCTAACCGCGCGTCCAATGATTCCATCATTTCCAAACTGCTTTTCGACAAATCTTCGAAGAAAACGTTGATCTGCGTCAATTCAGCCGAAAACATGATGCATGCCAAGCGGAAGCCCGACCAATGGGCACAATATCCTGCTGGCCAGCAGACAATGACGCCCCAACAATATTACGTGCAGCCACCGAATCCTCATACGATGATGATGCAACGGCAGCATTCAGCTTCGGCCCTACCCCAGAATGGATACGATATACACCCTGCGTTTCGGCCAAATGGAATCAGCACGATGGGTCCCTCGGTAGGATTTTTGCCTGTAGAAAATTCATCGCTTCAACTTCTTCATATTATCTAATGGCTCATTGATTATTCTTTAAAAATGTTCTTGAACTGTCGTAAAATTAAAAATTCTTGCCGCGCTTTCCCCAGCATAATCCACCGTTTGCCACACTCTGCTTGCATCTAATTGCTGAATTGCATCAGTGTGCGTATTGAATTTCTCCGAATTGCCAAATCTGTAGGCGTGAGAACCCGAATGCGAGCAAAGCAAGCAAGCGTCCTCTTTGATTTTGTTGATGTGGGGGCACAACGCGCTAGTCGAATATCAAAATTATATGCGACTAGGAAAGAGAAATCTTTGCTTAAATCTTCTTACTATCTTATTTTGGGAGATTTGTAAATAGTCACCATGGAGAGAATCTTTTTTTTTCGAGATAATCCTTCAGTCAATGATTCTGAAATTGCAGTATCCTCCTCAGCAAATCTCGAGCACCCCACCAATGCCACAAGTATTCGTCCAGAATCAAGGGTGTACGACTCTGCCATCAACTTCTACGGAATCCATGCCTCCTTCTAACGTTAGTTCCGGATACGTGGCGAATCAGCAGAATTATGCTCAACCTGAGCAAACGCCGACACAATTTGCTCAGCAAGCAACGTCTCCATCGAATGGAGCTAATTTGAATGTAAGACGACTTTGTGGATTTTGAAAACAAAACCTGAGTATTCAGATGAATCCGTCACCAGCAACCGGTCAAGTGAACCAGAATTCACAAAGCCAACAGTCTCAGCAATCGGAGACCGATCTCGACACGCCGAACCTAAACGAAAACGGCGTTCAAGATATTATGAAAAACATTGCAGCAGAGGTAAAGCGTTAAAGCAGAACTTCCAACAAGCTAAACTTTAGACAACCTCCATGTTACCCGAACTTGGGGGCGATCTGGATGATGAACTTTTCGGAAATCCAGATTCGGGAAATCAGCCTTCAACGTCGAATCCTACGTCTGTGCAGGCGCAGAATGATGGTATCCAAGAAGTTCCAAGAAACTTAAATAAACCAAAAACTTAAGCTCAAACCTCAATTGGAACACCAAATGGAATCGTCTTGCCTCCATCTCATCTCTCGGCTAATCACGTCATGTCTCCTCAGAATCAAATGCCCTACAACACAACTCCTCATCACAATATGCACAGTAACAATAGTGCGAATGGGCCTTCGAGCGTGCACTCAATACATTCGGTAAGCAAAATCCTTAAATCTTCATGGGTTATCGATTCCTGCTTCAGAATCCTCTGAGCAACGGCAACTGCGCCACGCCGATCACTCCCGGTGGCTCTCAAATGATAGCTGGTCCGATGTCGGTCCATCAACAGCAGCAGCAGCAGCAGCAACAACAACCCATCAATCGACCACCATCGAATAGTATGCAACAACAATTGGCACGGACGCCTTCAGCTCCAAATGCTAGCGCCTTTCCGCAGCAAGTTCCATCGAACCAAATGCCAATGGCACAGGTGCATTTTGATCCTATCTTGATCAATCAACTATTCTTTGATTTAGAACGGTCCAAACATGATAGCCCAACCAAACGCTCCAATGCCTATGATGATCCCCCAGCAACAGCAGCAGCAGCAGGTTATGATCCAAGGACAGCCCGTCACGCAACCAGGATCTAGGTACTTGTAATATCATCGTGATCAAATCATATGGTGAAATTTCAGCTATTACCAGCCTCATCCTGGAATGCTGCCCCAAGGAATGATGACACACCCGTCGATGATCCCACATGCTCAAGCGGCTCAAGCTCAAGCTCAAGCTCAAGCCCAAGCCCAAGCCCAAGCCCAAGCCCAAGCTCAGTACCGGTACTTCCACCAACAACAGCAACTTCATATGCAGCAGGTTATGATGCAGAGACAAGGTAGTGGATTTTTTCTCTTGTGAAAGCGCTTAGTTCACAGACTCTTATCACCAATGAGCTTCTACGTTCCAGCTTCTTGCTACTGTTTCAATGTTTTTTTTTCAAAAATTATTTTTAGGCATGCAGTTCCCACCCCAATATTATCAGCAAATGCGCGTAGCTCAAACGATGCCAGATGACGTAAATGGTATGCAACGGCAACACCCAGCTGTTATGATGGACCCAAGGATGGCCCAGGTAATAAAATTTAAAAATAATATTTCTTGCATAGCAACTGTGACATAATTATTTGAAATAAATATATTAGGGAGGCTAAATGAATTTTCGAAATTGATAATCATGGAAAAATTTGGTATCAGTGTGAGCGGCGAGATTAACCGAGATAGAATGCTTTTTAGATCTCCGAAAAAGGTTCAGTGGAAGCAAATTTATGCCCACTTTTGGGCGGGATATTTTTCTGCAGTCGTCTCATTTTATTCGACAAGTTATTTCTCACTGTGCTTCGATAAGATACAGAATTCGAATTTGATCATTCTCAAAACTATCAGTTTTTGTGCAGTTTCAATTCAAGATTTTATCAGTGAACTTCGATGCGAGGTGAAATGTTGCACTTTGCAGCGAAACTTGATAATTTTTCGGGCCGTTTGTGCTAATGATTGATAAAACAAACGGTAAAATACGGGGTAGGTAAATCGATATCGTAGTTTCAGAATCCGTTTGTATATTTCGTGAATATAGTTTAATTTTCGAGATACAATGATCTCGATATCCAAGTTTCACGATTTTTTGAGGATTTTGGGGGAGTTTCCAACTACAAAGTTTGAGAGAAAATCTATAGTATATCAAAAACAATTTCCCATGATTATCAATTAGGAACCTGGCTATATTTGGGCTGAAAAAAGTGACCGAATGTTTCAAATAAATAAATCGAGTGCTAATTTTGGCATTCTGGCATTTCTAATTATATTGCAAACATTTTGTTCTTTAGATGGAAATGGCTAACTTCAACCAAGCAGCTTACCCTAACGGTATGCATCTCACCATGTTCTATCAGCAACAACAGCAACAACGGCTACAAGCCGCACCGCCTAATTATCCACCAATCAACTAATTAACTGATTTTAAAGAAGATAATTAAAGGGTGATTATCTTTAGAGCTTCTCAACGATCATTGTTTGTATGTAAAAATAGAATCTTCCAAACAGCCCTTACCTTATTTCAATCATGACACAGAACAAGCTTCAATTCAGTATTTTAGTTAAATTTCAAATCATACGGGTATTTGGACTATTGCTTAACTTCTCTTGCTATAACTAATCTAATAAGTATTTTGTAAAGGGTATTTATTGCCAAATTTATTAGCAGTTGATCAAATTTAAGTTATTTTCTTCTTGTAATTATTTGATGCGCAAGACGCATGCCTGGTGATAAGTGCATAGTCGGTCAAAATCACTTCGAATTTATCGTTAATTTTTACTTGATTTAAAAATCAACGATAAATTTTCACGATTATTGAATGCATTGATAAATTTCAAATTGTTGATATTCATTATTTTCAATTTCTCTCCATCTATTATATCAAACCGTGAAATAATACAAACAATTTATACGATTTATTTAGTGACGTACAATGAACTGAAAATAAATGGCGAAAATTAAAGATAAAGGTGAAATAAGTATGATTTTTGAGCATAATATAAGTGAAAAACTCTGAAAATTGCTCAAGATATCATATAGAAAGATAAAATAATAGGGTATCGGCAGTGTTTGATGAAAGAATTTGATATATTTCTTTACTCACCTAAAAAGGCTATCAAATTCCCTAAAACTATAAATGAAAGCCACTTTATGCGAGAGATTCAAAGTTTGTGTAAAACTGTATCAAAATAATTAGAACACAGTTCTTAGGAATTACGTATACGGTAAAAATGACATGAGATATCAGGAAAATCGGAAAGATCGAGAAAAAATCAGTTTTAAGAGCACATCACATAATCTTTATGAATGTGAGCAAAATTTGAGTTAAATTGGACAGTTTTTATAAGTAACTGTCCTCTGGAATATCACAATGCGATTCATTGAGAAGGTCATTTTCGCGTTAAACTTTAACGGTTAAAGTATTTGGAGTTATCGAAAGTGAAGAAAGACGCTGAATTTGTGTCGCAAACATAACTTAAAATTAAATTAAGAATAGTACGGCAAGTTTAAATACGGGCTAAGAAATAAAATTATTCAAAGAATAAAATTCTATTGCTTGACAAGCAATTTCTGGCATTTGCCTCTGATGGCCCAGTGGAACTGGTTGAAATCGGTCTTGGTCCACATTTCTGCGTCGGTGGCCGTTCCGTTGACTCTCTCGGTCACTCTGGAAGTTTCCCGATAAAATTAACTTTTCAGCAAGAAATGTACCTGATTTCCCTGCCCAGATCCGACAAGCAGACGATTTTTCCTCGTCCTCCGCTCTTCTCGGCAGTCCGATTGCTCTCGAAGCATAGCTCGATGTCGCTTCTTCGCTTGTGGTACGACATGGTCAAGTCCAGATCGATGGCCATCTTCATGAGAATTGTGATGCAAGAGCCGTCGTTCAGAGTAAACGGGCATCCAGAGGAACTCGAGTTGTTGCCGGAAGAGGAATTGGCGCTGCTTCTGAAACGTGGGATTTTGAAGAAGATAATTGGAAGAGGGTGGAGCATGAAAGAACCTACAGCATAGCATTCCACATCAGCGGATTCGCAGCCATATTCATGAAAGCCGAGAGCTGATTCGTCGAGGTGACCGAGGGCGATCCGCCAGATCCAGCCGTCTGGTTCTCCTCGGCCATCGGTGATCCCGAAGCGGCGCGCTCGTCAGATGCAGACACGGAAGACGATCCAGCCTGAATGCAATTTCATACTTTCTTTCTTCAAGAAGAACAAGTTGTACCTCTCCATTCTCAGGTTGCTCGTCGTCCTCGCCCAGACTCGTGCCGAAGCCAACAGGAATATTGATGATCTCCGTAGTTTTCTGAATGTTGTCCAGGAAGCTCAAAGAATTGTTCACCTGGAATTTCGAACTCAGTGTTGTTTAGAGAAACTACGAGCTTACCCCAGCCATACTGTTCATCTGCTGAAGGGCCAGTGAGAAAGTGTTGTCGGAAGTATTAGCCGGTGAGAAGCTTTTCCTCTGCGATGACCCATTGGACTGGTTCACAGAACCGCCAGCGCGAACTCGCTTGACGTAGGGCTGCGTCGGCGTCTGAAAGATTTTTTTTTTTTCAAATATATCGTCAAAGAACTTCTGACGATGACTGACAGTGACTTTGGATTTTGAATTAGTGTAAGCAAAGGTTTACCGATGAAGCCTCTTGACTGGCAATAGATTTTTCGACTCCATTCTCGTTCATCGAGATGTTTCCCACAGCGACGCGCTTTCGCTTTCTGCACATTTTGTTGGACAGAATCTCTTGATGGTAGGCGTTCATGTGTCCCCACATGGACTTGGTCGAGCTGTCGCTTCTCTTGAGGATCTTCCAGCAGTAGATGCATTCTACGTTCTGGTTCTCGCTGAGCAGTTTGTAGTGGTCCCAGATCTCGGACGACTTCTTCGAATTACGGAACGGCTTTTTAAGTTTATTTTTGTCGTCGTCATTCGACATGTCGAAAGCTCCATTGGAGAGCAGCGAGAAAACGTCGATGCCAGTTGCATCGCAGTCGTCTGCTGTAGTCGTCTCAGCTTTGATCGAGGAAGACGCAGTGAACAGTTCGTGCGCCACTTCGTCAGACATCTCCTCAGCAGCGAAACTTAAGGACACTTCGAGAGGCACTAAAGCAGCATTACGTGATGATGGGAAAGTAACGCGATAAGTATATACGAAGAGGAGTATGATCGAAAGTCGGAATTCGAAGAGGAGAATATTTCGGGATGGCGAAGCAATGAGAAGAGTGACTCAGAAGGATCGCATCGATATCAAATGAACACTTTCTAGTTACGAACCAAATGCATCGCGTCTATTATGGTGAAAGTAAATTTGAAAAGACGAGATAGGACCAGCAACTTGCTAGCGCCGAGAAAATCGTCCATGCCCGCGCGCGCGCGCACTCAATCGATACCCCTTTCTTTTTCGCACTGACTGGACTGCGGGCGCGGGGTGCGTTGTGGCTGGTGGCCTGCTTCCCTCTTTTAGGTCTCCTCTCCCTCCTCCCTTCCCCGCGATTGCGCCCCGTCGAATGTTCTAATTTCTAGGCGCCGTATTTTCAGTGTCAGTCAGTTTCTCCTCCCTTCCTTCCCTTCTCGCGGCCCCGCGTATTTTTCCACGATTCTTTTTTCGCCAGCAGCAGCAACAGCGGCGGCGGCGGCGCTTCGTCCAACCCAGCAAAACTCCTCTTTCTCCGCGCTTTTTTTCGTCCTCTCTTCTCCCTCTCCTCTGGTCCAATAACCGGCCCTTCCCGACCTCTCCCCCGCCCGCCCGATACACACACGCGTCTTTCCACAACCCTTACTTCTTCCAACAACGGGTCACAATCCAGCTCTTTTAGACGATTCTCGGGGGCTGACTTATTATTCTGGAAAGAAAAAGGCCATATAGAAAAGCTACAATGCAATTTCAAGAAAATAAAAGAAAAAAAAAACCCCAAGAAAGAAAAGATGAAGCTTTTCACAGGAACCCTGAAATACAGGAGATCAATTTCGAAGAGATGAAGTAAAATGGGGGAATAGAAAAGCGATTTCCACATCCAGCCCCGTATAAATAAAATTGGAGGGTTTGGAGAAAATCCACGCGATGGGGAGGGTGGAGAAGGATAGTAGTGGAGAAAATGGAAGAGGGGAGAATGGAATGGAATCGAATGGAATAGAAAGAGAGGGGGGCGGCTGTGTGGCCTGGCCTGGTCTGGCCTAGCCTGTCGAGTCGGTTGGGGGTGTCGCGGGGGGACGCGACGGGGGGAGGAGAGTGGAAGGGGGCTGAGAGAGAGGGGTGCTTCGCCCGGTGAGACCGAGGAGATCGCAAAGCGGACCGAAAGACGGGAAATAGCAGGCCCAAGACGACCAGACGAAAAGAGCGCGAAGACACATACACACATATTGCTGCTGTAGAGGGGCCAGCCCGTTGCGGGGGGCAGGCAAACGAGAAAACCCGCCGGGCCCACAGAGACACGCACAACAGACAAATCGATATATATATATATATATATATAGGGAAGGGCGTTTTCATCGGATAGAAAATACGGGGGTCTCTCACTCGCTCCCCCCTTCCTTCGCTGAAAGGAGAGATTTCCAAGGCCGAAATCCCCTTGGTTTAACCATCGGATACACGGGGAAGAAACTGAGACGGAAAGACGAAGAAGAAGAAGAAGAAGTAAATCCTTTGGGAGTAGTAGTTGACTGACTCGGTGGTGAATTCTGGGGGTCAGAAAACTCAATGTCCAAAGTCACTGTCGGTCAAATTTGGCTGAAAGCTTTTCGAGCTTACCTGAGCAAGTTTCTCGCTGAATTTCGTGAAGATGCCGTCGTCGGAGTGGTACTTCTTGAGATGGGTTCGCAGGTTGTTCGGACTACGATCGTCGCATCGCCAATCACAATACAGACAGACGACTCCACCGCCTCCCTCCAAACCATCTGAAATTGGGAATTTTAATGGAATTCGAGGATCTTAAAATCTGTATTAGTGAATCTCGAACTTGACTATCAGTCACCGAAAAGGGCTTACTTTTATCTTTGAGATCTCGGAAGAACTCCCATACCGGATGGGACTTTTTCCTTCCTGCATTTCTCATCCACGGGGAATACGCCGTCATAACAATAGCTGAAGAGATAGGTATTTTATCGGAGTTTCAGAATCAATTTTTACGTTTCGACTCAGAACCATCCTGCTGACCGTCGGGGTGAATCATTTGTTGCTGGAGGACGATTTGCTGATGGATCTTCGAAATGAACGAATTGATGTCGTTTTCGGAAGCCTTCTAAAATCAATCTTTAAAATTGGATATTTGAAAGGAATATTGAGCGAAAAATCACTAGCATCGAAAAATTAATCAAGACGATCAATAACAAAATTGGATATTTGATCGAAAATATTGGTGTGAAAACCACTGACTCTCGTTAAAATTTGTTATAAAAATTGGATACTTTCCAAGTGTTAGGTCAAAAATAATTTTCAAAAGAATAGAACCACTAGATCTACTCTATGTTTGGTGTGGGAATATGAAAATAACGAACATTATCTTGCATTTCGCCATCTGGATTGCCAGAATTCGTTCCTAGCAGGTCGGATATTGTCGTGCTGTTGTCCTCCGAGTGTGGTTCGTCAGTAGAATTATTGGATGGAGGCGGACTTGAAGCGGAATATGTGGAGTTCTAAAATGATCTAACTAGATAAACCTAGATAGTGTTTATACAAGATTAAACGAAAATTAAATGTTGATAGTTTCAGATTGATCTGAATTGATCCATTCATGAAAATTTAATCCTTTTCTAAACTCGTTATCTGAAACCTAAGCTATGCAGAACATTGAAGAAATGCTAAGGATTAGATCATTTTTCAACAGTATTTCATAAGGTTTGAGTTACATGATAAAGTTGTCTTGAATATTTTCCTTATTAAAAAAACCGACTTACCGATCCATGAGCGTTAAACAGGTTGATCGTTATCTTAGTGGTTTCCTCGTCTCCTCGCTGACTCCCAGATGATTCCATCGACGATGGCGGAGTGGAATATAGAGAGTGCACGATATGGTCTGAAATTAGCATATTGAAAATTTAGGAATTTATGAAGTCTCACTTTCATTCGATGTGCCCTCCTTCTTTATATCAGAAATTCTACAGAACAGACTGCTCTCGCCCAATAATGAAGTCATCAATCTGAAATTGCATGATTTAAATTTTAAAAGATTGAAAAGACGGATAACTCGAAAGTGAACAGACGTTTCAGGGGTAAAAGTGGGATTTAATTTAAGTAAGTGAGAAGCTCTGATTGTGAGTTACAGTAGGAATGAGAGAAAGATTAAAAGATTCCGAGATAATGAGTTATGATAAAGTACAGTATCTTCGAAATATCATATGATGAAATTAACAAATGAAATTGATGAGAATTTTTGAAGGC